>CAIGRB010054436.1:49263-94416 GCA_903798255.1 Fraxinus quadrangulata | reverse complement strand
ACTCTACACCCACAGCCAGCTCAACACTCCAGAAGCCATCTCTACAGGAAGCTGCCATGCATGCAAACAAAAAACAGAAACAGGAGTAATAGTTCAGCAGTTGAAAATATGTATTTTGAAATCTCTTTTGCATACTTATAGCCACAGTCCACCATCTGACTCCCAGCACCTCTATTTGCCATACTAAATTTTGTGCATTGTACATATTCAAATCCTTGTATCCAAGTATGGCATGTAATATCTTAAGTTTTTGCTTCATATTAATATCGCCAATGTAAGTACCTGTGGACACATTTTATATAATCGAATGTAATCATCCTTCAAACAGGTTTCATTGTTCATTGGAATACCATATCACCAAATTCCAACATTCTCACTTACACTGCATCACTCACTACACGTGCATCCACTAGTGTTACAAGAAAAAGAATGAGAGGAAGTTAACCTTTTATCATGGTGGAGGTGTAATGAAAGACAATATCCAATTGTATAGAAAATTACTCGTAATCTACTAACACCTCCGGTATCTACAGTAGCATTCGAGTCTGCATTTAATTTAGATGGTCGAGTTTTATCAGACGAACGATCACAATTAAAAGAAGATATATTAGAGGCTTTAATATGCTTGAAAGACTGAGAATGTGCAGAATTTCGTCTTCAAGAACAAGTTGACCGCATATTGGTTGAAGAGCTGCAGCAAATCCAAAGATCTATGTAATTCAGTAATTGTAAATTTTTACAATGATTAAATTAAAAAAATGCGTAATTTTTAAATTTTTTTTAAAAAAAATTTGTACACGAAATATTTTATTCATGCACAATTTTATCTCCGCCTACGATAATTGTAGTCAGTCCCAATCACGGAAAAAGGAGGAGGGTTTTAATTTTGCTTGTAGAATTATGCTCGGGCCGAGCATTTTTTTTGGAGCCGAGCTCTCGGGCGAAAAAAGGCTCTGCCCATTTTTGCCCGAGCCGAGCCCGAGGCTATGTTTCCGGCTTGCGAGCCAGCCCGGCCCGCTACCACAGCTAGTTTCGATAAATGCTTCTTCTTCCTCTTTTTCTTCGGTGGCCCAAACCCCGGAGCCTATGGTTCTATCATATAATGTTTTGATCAATGGCCTACTAAAGGTAAGATTGCTATCATTCTTTCTCTCTTTATTTGGGTACAATAAATTACAAATTTTGTTGTCTTTTATGCTTTTGACTTCCTGTCAACTTTTTCTTATCTAATTAGTATTATATTGATAATTAATGTTGTTGTGTTAGTATATGAACATTGAGCAATACACTGGTCTCAGTACGAATTTTTTACACATTGTGTTTACTTATATAGGTTAGTATCTTGGTACGTTTAGTCAATAACAACAAATAAACGACAGCCCAGAAGAGTAATTGCTTTTTGTAATCCTAAGTAGCTACAGTTATGAATTGCTCTGGAAATGGATTATTATTTTTTAGTAATAATTAGAGAAACTATATGAACCGAACTTCATTAAATATTGGTAATTGTCCCCCCTTTCTGATAAATCTGTTTGTGTATTTAATTATATATTTCTATCATTTCTCCCCAAAATTTTATCTATTTTCTATGGGAATTTATCAAATTCATTTTCTTATTTTAGGTATGGAGTATGCACTCGCAAAGGAGTTTTTAAAAGCTAATGACAATATTATTATACGCTGAAGATCGGGTAAATCCTTAATAAAATTATATGTTGTAGGCAACATTATATGTATGTATGTTAAGTTAATTAATTGGAATTTTTTAATATGAGGACCGATATTTAATCCTTTTTAATGACCGAAGATAATTGGATCTGGGTGAATGAAAAAAATATTAATAACAATTTTTGGTTTTGATTTTTGTTTTGAGTTTGCAAACCTATAGATGATCTGGATAGGTCATTGTTATCTTTCTTTTCCCTGGCTTCATATATAATCAGTCTTTTCTTGAAATTCGTAACATCTTGTATCTCAACTGTTTCTTCTTTTGTTGATATGGACAGATAATTCTAGATCCTAGGTAAAAATCAAAGGCGGCACCTCTCAATGTATGACAACATTGAAGAATTCCTACAAAAACTAGGACAACTTCATGCCAATAAGTTATGCAAATAACCTTCCTCAATGTTTAGACTACTACATCTCTTTTCTTCCTCCTTTCCAATCCTTTTCTTAAGTTTTTTACTGTACATTTTGTTCTACAGATTCAAATCTGTCTAAAATGTTTCTGATTCTATTTCCTTAGTTTGCAGAATGAGATATCTGATGTTTGTCCCAAAGGCATAAACACTAGCGAGCGGTAGTGCAGTTGATCCTCCAAGCCCTATCGATAAGCGCAAACTCTAAAGCAAGGTTGATGCGTCTAGCAGTCCGTCCTTTTTTTATGTATGGTATTCTCTTATCCAGTTTTGTATATCTACTTTAGCAGTGCCTCGAGGAGTTGAATGAAATTTCCAAAAAAATATTAGTTAGCTTGAAATTTATTTGGAATAAGGTTTAACTTGTATTTTAGTTCTTCCATTTCCCTAATTCAATCTTAATTTTTCCCTTGTTTCGTTAAGTTTTGTTAAGTCGAGGCACGTTGTTGTCTAGATGGTAGTAAAAATTGTCTAAGCTGTAAGTTTTGACAACAATTCATCATATTCTTGTACCACTACAACATTTTCCCATATATTTACTAGTACACATTCATGGTAAAAGCATTTACTACACTAAAAATTACATTTTGCAACAATAAAAAAAACGTTGTCAAAGACCCATTTCAGCGTTCAGGTGCATGTTGTAGGTTTCGATGTTGTTGTAGAGTAAAACTATGCTGCAACGTTCAAAGACCATTGCTAATGAGTTTTTTGCAACGTTCAGAAAATGTTGCGGTAATGTTTTTGGCAACACTCAATAAGTGTTCCATAATTTTTTTTGCAATGTTCAACGAATGTTGAGTTAGGGGATGTTTAATGGATATTATTGAGGAAAGAATGTATTTTAAATAGTGGGATATTTGTGGTTAAAAAGTAAGGAAATATTATTGATGTGATGAAAAATATTATTTTGTTGAAGAATGTGTGATTGAAAATGAGTTTTGAAAGAATGTGTGCCAAACAGGGGCTTAATGTTTTTATGACGCTCAATAATTGTTGTGTAAAGATTTTTTGCAACGTTCAACGAATGTTGTGTTAATATTTTTTGTAACACTCAACTTATAGATTTTTGTAACGTACATTCATTGTTGCGTTCAGGTTTTCAGCAAGATTTTTTGACCGTTGTCTTTTCTTTTTCTCTTTCGGCAACAATTTTTGACCGTTGTTGTAGTCTTTTTATGTTTTTTTGTCAATTTATTTTACATTTTTATTTTATTTTCTTATAGCAATTTACCCACATTGAATTAAAGACCCTTTTTTACAGCAATTTATGCACAAGTATTTTAAGACAACAAGAATTTAAAAATAACTTCATTACAAAATTTTTAATCCATATATAATAAACATGTTCACATGTATTATTACTTCGTCAAAACACAATAAACACTCCAATACAGACACGATGGCCAAAAGACTTGCCAAAGATTGTCAATGACATACACCATCTGGCCAATGAGAGATGATTCACAATAGAAAAAGCTAAGAAAAACGTCCAAAAGCTGTGTAAGACTCCTATCCTAATGCACACAATAATATAACCAAAACTTCAAACACGACGTCCCAGACCAATCTCTTACATAAACGACTTCCAAGAAGACATATGCACAAGGAAACTCTGTTTTAGATTATTTCCTTAATTCAGTTCGGCTCCATATAATTGCAAGAAGGAAAGAATATAGAGGTACATTAACTAATAATATAGGAAACTCAGGCACAACATTAACTAATGTCTTCAATTCCGTTTCAAATAAGATTATAGTTACAATTTGACAATGTTGCAAATTTGCTATTGACTATCGTCGATTTCTTATTTGCGACAAAAAATGAGCCATTATGCAGCTGTTACACCTCATCCATTTATGGTCAAAGTCAATGTCAAATAAGAATTATATTGAATGAATGATTTTTTTTTTCGGGGTCTAATTGGTAATTACTAATACTTAAAGGGTTAGAAATAATATATAAAGAAATTTAGGGAGTTAGTTTACATAATTAGAAAGGAAATGACTAAATAGGACATGTTAAGAAGATTGAGGACTTGACTTTGCAATTTCCCTATAGTTATCCATTACTTTGATTTTGTCTACCCAATTTGTTTATTCATTTGGAGTGAAGAAAAGACAGAGACCGAAACTGGAGAGAAAAAAAGGGGAAAGAAAAGGGAAGAGAAGAAGGAAAAGGAAAAGGGAAAAGGAAGAGAGAAAGGCTACCATTTTCAATTTATTTCTCAATTTCTTAAGGTAAGCATAAATTTTGGTTATTGTAGAGTGATATTAGATTTTAGGGTTTATGAAAATTTTCCTTAAATTCGAAATTTGATAAAAAAAAAAAATATGGGTTATTGAAGTATAATTTAGATATTTAACAAGAATATATCATAGAAATGTTTAATTGAAGATTAGAGTTGAAGAAAGTGGAACTTTGAAATGGGTTTGTGAAATAAATATATTTTATTTGATTTTCTTGTTATTATATGATGCTAAATACTTAAATTAAGGATTGAAGATTGAATTTTCCCATTTTTCAAAAGCAATTTCCGGACAAAAACATATACAGATGCTATTTCTGAAATTCTTGCCAGAAAGTGCTATTTCTGTCAAAGGGTTTGCTAAATTCAGAAACTAGTGCCAGATTTCAATTCTAAAATTTTAGTGCTGTTTTTGTCAAAACTTGATTTTTCTCAGATTTTACAAGTTTAATGAAATTAAATAATAAATATAGAAGTTTAGGTATTGAATTAAATTATATATGAGGGTTGTATATAAGGTGAGTGAATAATGAATTTGGTAAATGGGGTGATTAGTGGGTAAATTGTTAAAGAAAAGTGAAATGGTTATCTTATTAAAATTGTGAATTGAGTTTTAACCCGAATAAGTTTATTATTATATCAGGAGGTAGCACAGAGGTCGAGCCAGCCTACCAACCAAACTAATCACTCCGTAAATAGTTTGTGAGTGAAAAAACTTAAATATTTTTCAAGTATTGATAATTAATTATATTATTATACATTTTATGTAATTATGTGAATTATTTGTCCAATTACACGATTAATTTGGAAATATTCATTCATTATGATCTATGTGAAATTTTAAAGATTGTGACTAGATTATTTGTGAATTGGAATGTGAGACATATGTGATATGGAGATCGATCAGAAAAGTACCCATGATTATATACTTATTCTAGTTCACGGAGTGGTCTGGCCGTGTTTTATACTACACTGAGGGGTCTTAACTGTGGATGAAGGGGTCTGACAGTGTACCTATAGTTCACTGAGTGGTCGGTCGTGTTCTAGTATTGATTATGAGAGGTCTTTGAGACCCACTTTCGGTCACGAAGGGGCCTACGGGCCGTGGTGAAAGTATTTAGTCCGAGGGGTGGATTATCATTTCAGTTGGAGGGTACATTTTTGGTTGATTACATGTGATGGGATGAGATGATGATATGTGTTTGAGCTAATGATTATATATGACTATTAGATGATATTTTTCAGTGTTATGAGATGTCTCACGTCTTGATTATTGCTGTATTATATGCTATTATAATGTGAACTATTAGATGATTTTTACTTGATTTTCGATAAAAATGTATAAATGAGAAAGTATACTTATTTTAAAAAATTTCACTCACTGAGCTATTAGCTCATATATTTTTTCCACAATTTTCTTACAGGTGGTATTGGTTCGAGATAGCTTGAGGAGCCTGATGATTTCAGAGTTATAGCCACACGATACGATGCATTTAGGTAGAGCATAAAATATTTATTTTGGGCCCATCGCACTATATTTTTCATAAACATGTGATTTTTGGTATTTTGTAGTAACTCATAGTCTGCCTTGGTGGTGGACCTGGTATCTCGTCAGCATCTACCATCGGCGCACGTCACGTTTCGGGTCCACTAGGGTGATTCGGGATGGGTCGTGATAGCAGCATTTTAGAACCAATGGCAAACTGTTGTGATGTACATGTAATCGGTCATCCTTTTCTCATAGAGGTAACCATTTAACACAATCAACCAATTCAAGGTGTTAAACATCCGACCTGCGACCTAATTAAAGACCGATTGTAACATACACTTAGTATATCTTAATCTGAGATCGGTTTTGTAAGGTCAGCTCGTAACGCCGTGGTTCGATGGAACGTAATGATTATAGATTCCTTACACGCTGATAAAATATCCAATCAAATTAATTATTGCATTAAGAACTTACGTCATCGCCCACTTATTTCACCAATCATATGATGTAGCTTCGCTTACTCACTAGCTCATTAATTGTTATGGCCCACTTATAGGATGGTTTTATGATAACCTGACAAAGCCGACCTCAGCAACCAATGGAGATATGCTAGTAATGTACTTTTTCAGTTCAACACTGGTGATTGACAAGACAGGAAAGTTGGTGATACTGAATTTTCTTTTCCTATAAAAGGGTGCGAGGTATCTTTGGATAGGAGGAGAACACTTGGATAGTTAAAAATATCTCATTTGATGAAACACTTGTAACTTAAAAGTGATTATCAATAAAAATAATGAGTTTCTCTTTATTTTCCTTCCAAAGTTGACTTAAATTGATTCTTAGAATTTTTAACGTCAACAGTTTGGGGCTAAAGCAAGGGCTCCTTACTTGAATAATCAGCCCTATTTGGTCCAAAACAAATATCCCTTGAAAAAAACATGTTATTGACGATATTTCGGTATCATGAAATCAATCTCATACCTATCCTGAACAAGCCAATATTCCACAAAATATTGGAAGATGACGAGATTAAAATGAAGTTGGCGACCCTCACATGACCATCATGAGAGAAGATATTGAAATGTTGACAAATGTAGTCAACAGATTGGAAAAAAACTGAACCCGCATTCACTTACCCGATATTAAGGTAGAGTCCCCACAAAAGGAACGGGCCAGACAACCTTCTACTAGGAGGACTTTCCATTTTTCAGTAGAAGAATCGTCTAAAGGTCAAACTGAAGAAATCAGGAGTTGAATCGGTTACCAGAAAACAAGATGTTTGATAGGTTGGGATCTCAACACTCCCTAACACCTTGGAGTGAGTATGTTGAGCCACGTGCAAAGCATCCTCTGGAACAGGTTGAACCCAAAATGAACGCATTAAAAAAGCGCATTGCTGATCTGGAAGCAAGCCAAGAATAAAGGAGGTACGGAGGAGTATCTCACTAAGCGCCATTCTCCTTTCACTAGTGATGTTCTAGCTGAAATTTTACCTGAAAAGTTGAGAATGCCACAACTAACTGGGTACGAGGGAGAAGGAGATCTCCTTAGTCATTTAGACAATTACACTTCCTGGATGAAGCTGCAATAAGCAGGAGACGTTATTATGTGTCATGCTTTTCTATTAACATAGGGAGACAAAGCTCAAATGTGGTTTAGGAAACTACAACAAAGATCCAAAAGAAACCGGAACGACCTTGCCACAGCATTCCTAGCTCAGTTCATGAGTTCTAAAGTAAAAATCATACCTAAAGAACGTTTGGTAAGCATCAAGCAAGGAAAAAGTGAATCACTTAAAAGTTACCTCAATAGGTTTAACAAACAATCCAAGGAAGTCGAGAAAATCTCTGATAATTCTGTACTCATGGCTGTTCTATTTGGGCTAAGGTCTAGAACGAGGTTTTGGTGGTCTGTACATGAAGATGGGCCTTAAACATATCACGAGTTCTTCAATCGAGCTAAAAAGCATATAAGTGCGGAGAAAGCCACGTCGAATCAGGAGGAAGTCAAGATAAATTTACATTCCTCTAATCCAACAAGGGAGAAAAAAATGGATAAATAATTTAATCATTAAAAGAGAAAAGACCAAAGGGATAGAGATCGTCCAAGGTCTTATTCGAAAATATTCCGTGAATATCATCCATTGAACACAACCTTGGAAGAGGTCTTCTCGCAAACAGGAGAAAAAGAGGGGTATCGCAGACCCCCCATATCAGAAAAAGGATCCACTAGGGAGGAACCAAGAAAAATACTGTCGATATCATAGGTCGATAGGGCACAACACAGATGACTACAGAAATTTGAAGGAGGAGGTGGAGTCCTTAATTCGACGAGATCATCTGCAGGAGTTTGTGGTTAAACTCAGAGAAACGAATCAAGCGTCTAATCAACAGCCTCACTACCTAGAACGATTCAACGAGGTCAGCCGGTTTACCAAGCTCGGAATCCCCACCTCGAGCTGAAACCAAAATGTTAGTAGGTGAAAATCAGTGCATCGAAGGATCCAGGAGGCTAAGGCGTAGACAAGCGCGAGATGCATGCATTTACCAGAATTACGATGTAGAACGACCAGAGCTAAATATTAGCATGGAATCACTATCAGAATGGTTTGGATTTTCAGAAGAAGATTCGCATAGAGTTTTGCAGGACCAAAGTGACGCGCTAGTGATAACCATGTCGGTAGCTGACATACAAATACATTGAACTCTTGTGGATAATGGAAGTTCAGTCAATGTGTTGTACTCTCGAACTATTGAACAAATGGGAATCTAAGAACAGTATCTCCAACCATACTCCAGGAAATTGCAAGGATTTTTTGGAGACCCAATTGAAGCCCGAGGTCAAATTGTTTTGATCACAGAGCTAGGTGAGGCCCCTTGTCAGAGAAAGATTCTAGCGGATTTTGTGATTGTTAACTTACCTTCCAATTATAATGCTATATTACGCGAGTTGCAGGCTGCTACTTCAATATATCATTAATGCATAAAGTTTTTCACTCCAGACATAGTTGAAATAATGCATGGAAATCAAGATGAGGCTAGGGCTTACAATGTTGATTTACCTAGTCCTTAGGTCTGAATGTTAAGGAACCAGCAAAATGACCGAGTAAGGGAAGCTAGATTAAAGAGACCCATTATAGCCGATCTCACTGAGATCAGTATCATTGAGAAACACTGCAGAAATATAACGGATAACCATATTTCGTTCGACGATAAGGAGACTGACCCACATCCTTATCTTGGAATCCTGGTGGTTTCAATACCCATTGCAAGAGTAATCATTCCCAAAGTTTTAGTGGATACATGGAGTTCTCTCAACATACTCTGTGCTAACACATTGGAATGGATGGGTATTCCATTAAATTTTCTACAACCATACTCAAACTTGGTTTCAAGACTTCGTGGAGCCCTTACCCTAGTAAAAGGGTTGATTAAGCTCTCTGCCAAGATTGGTGAAGTCCCACCCCAAATTAAGTTGAACACCAAGTTCGTGGTACTCGATGTCAATTCACCTTACGATGCCATTATGGGGCGGCCTTTGCTATTCAATTTCAGGGCAATTGTGTCCATGTACCACTATATGCTAAAATTCTCTACGCCTCATGGTGTAGGTCAAGTTAAGGGAAACATGGACATTGTTGAGAAATACCAGGTGAAGATCTGTCCAGCAAGGAAGGAGGCATATACTTCCCCAAGAATTTATATGGAACATCTAGTAGAGTCCAACCTTGGCTCATTAGACCCACGTCCAAGGGTTAAATGGGAAAAACATGTGGATGAACTAGACAGAGTAGCAATCGAACCAGATGATCCACTGAAAGAGCTCATAATAGGTCATGAACTTCGGCCATCCATCCGAAGTCAGATAACAGAGTTTCTCCAGCATAAACTTGTTGTTTTTTCTTAGAATCATGCAGATATGGAAGGGATTGACTCTAGCTCACTTGCCATAGGTTGGGTATCAACCCTTTAGTGCGGCCTAGGCGGCAACGACGTCGACCCTTAAACTTAGAAAGATACGAGGCTCTAAATCATGAGGTGCAAAACTTGCTTCGCAATGGGTTCATTCATGAAGTAAAATATTCTAAGTGGGTTGCTAACCCAGTTCTTGTGAAGAAAAATAATGGGGAATGGAAGATGTGCATAGATTTCAGTGACCTCAACAAAGCATGTCCTAAAAATAGTTTTCCTTTACCAAGGATAGATCAGATGGTCGATGCGATGGTAAGACATGAATTGCTTAGTTTCATGCACGTATACTCAGGATATAACCAAATCCCTATGCATGAGCCGAACCGGGAGCATACCACTTTTATTACTGACCGAGGTCTTTATTGTTACAAGGTGATGCCTTTTGACCTCAAGAACGCTGGAGCCACTTATCAGCATTTGGTCAACTCCATGTTTGCCAAACAAATTGGTAAAATAATGGAAGTATATGCTGATGATATGTTAATCAAGAGTATAGATGCTAGAGATCATCAACAGCATCTTACTGAAATATTTGAAATATTGAGAAAGTATAGGATGAAATTAAATCTACACAAATGTGCCTTCGGTGTGAGTTCTGGAAAATTCTTATGTTATCTTGTAAATTGCCGAGGAATTGAAGCCAATCTAGAAAAGATACGAGTCATCATTGAAATGTAGGCCCCAACAAGGCCTAAGGAGGTTCAAAGTTTGACTGAACGAATAGCTTCTCTCAACCGCTTTATGCTAAGATCAACAGATCGGTGTAAACCATTCTTTGATATCCTACGGGGAGGGAAGAAGTTCGAATGGACTGCTGAATGTTAACTCGCTTTCGAGGAGTTAAAACAACAATTGGCACAACCACCAGTGTTGTTAAAACCAAAGGCAGGTGTAGTGCTAATCTTGTATCTCGCAGTGTCCGAACATGCTATCAGCATTGTCTTAGCTCGGGAAGAAGAGGGAATAAAACATCATGTTTACTATGTCAGTAAGGCCCTCCATGAAGCCAAGCTCCGTTATTCTCCTTTAGAGAAATTAGCCTATGCCGTTGTTATGGCTGCAAGGAAGTTGAGATCATACTTCTTAGAGCACCCTATTGTGATCTTAACTAACTACCTATTGAGACAAACCTGGCAGAAACCAGATACTTCGAGACGAATGGTCAAGTGGGCAGTGGAGCTTGGACAATTTGATATAAGATACAAACATCACACCTCTATAAAAAGTAAAGCTCTTGCTGATTTCGTTGTGGAATTTAGTTTGGAACCAGTACAATACTTTCTCATCACACTCCGTGGGAACTTTTTGTAAACGAGTCCTCAACCGGAGTTCGGTCAGGGGTAGGAGTAGTTTTGGTAGGTCCAAATCGCCAATTATTCTGCGAAGCCTTACCGTTCGACTTCAAGGCTTCCAACAATGAGGTTGAGTATGAAGCATTAATAGCTAGGGTAAGAATGGCAAAAGTGATGAGAATTTCTCATCTGATAGTTCACAGCGACTCACAATTGGTATTCAATCAGATCAATGAGGCCTACCAGACTAGAGAAGAAAGAATGAATAGCTATCTCCAAATTGTTAGGCAGGAATTTGAGAATTTTTGAACTGTTGTGGTCAAACAAATTCCTCGAACTCAGAACAGTCATGCTGATACTTTAGCTTGACTAGCCACAAGCGAAGGAATAGAAGAGTTTGATAGCATTCCAGTAGGAAAGATTACTCATCGTTTTTGACAAAGCTTCCCAAGAAAGCTAATTTCGGTGCACGACAGCTCATCGAAAGTAGAAAGCGACACCTATCTAGTCTATTTATGGCTATAATAAAAATGAAACATGTAAAAACGAACTAAACACATCCAAGGTCAATCCGTACAATCCGTCACCTAGGTAAGAATTGACCTGGGGGGTAACTATTAAACATCTTACCTACGACCTATTAAAGACCGATTGTTACATACACTTAGTATATCTTAATCTGAGATCGATTTTGTAAGGTCAAGTCATAATGCCGTGGTTCGAGGAAATATAATGATTATAAATTTCTTACACACTGATAAAACATCCAATCAAATTAATTATTGCATTCAAAACTTACGTCAGCGCCCACTTATTTCACCAATCATATGATGTAGCTTCGCTTACTTACTAGCTCATTAATTGATAAGGACCCATTTATAGGGCGATTTTATGATAACCTGACAAAGCCAACCTCAGCAACCAATGGAGATATGCTTGTAACGTATTTTTTCAGTTCGGCACTGGTGATTGACATGACAGGAAAGTGGGCGATATGGATTTTCTTTTCCTATAAAAGGGTACGAGGTATCTTTGGATAGAGGGATGACACTTGGATAGTTCAAAATATCTCATTTGATGAAACACTTGTAACTTAGAAGTGATTATCAATAGAAATCCTGAGTTTCTCTTTATTTTGCTTCGAAAGTTGATTTAAATTGATTCTTACACTTTTTAACGTCAACACAAGGGATGCAAAAGCTTAAATACATCAAATGGATATGATTGAGATAGATGAACTAATGTGGTCCGTTTGTCAAAACTAATGGGATTGCTTACAAGTTACAACCTAGAGGTGCCTTAGCAGAATTAAAAGTGGGTTTCCTATAATTTCGGGAGGCAAATGGAAATTACCCACTCAATCATTTGATAGAAAAAGGTTTAATCACACATTTGCTGTGATTGCCAAACTATCAGGATGCTATTAGTTACCTAATATTTCAATACACTATTAAATTAATTTACAAACATATATAGCAGCAGAATAATGTCATTCACACGAGAAATTGAATCATACACTTGAGAATATAAACTCATAATTAAACTGAATCATTTTTTAAAAATAAGATCAATTTATTTTTCAAAAGAATTCATTGTGTACTCATCAGTAATGTCATGAAGGAGCTTGCATGATTTGCCATGAAAACATGGTTTCAATAACAATTTAAAAATGTAATTCTATTGATTTATCATTTACAGAAGTTTAGAAATGCAGAACAAACTTTCAACTTGATGGTTGTAGACTTATGTATGCATATATATATATAGCCACTCTTGAACTACGTCCAATGACAAATACATAAATGATAAAATTCAGAAATTCATGAAATTCATGAAATAACTTCGTCAAATAAGTCTAATACAGCACTTTGGCCAAGCAATAGTACTTCCCATGGCTTCACTAAGAACTCGAAATTCATGTGTAGGTCTATATAAGGACAACTGACCCATATACACCTCCTCAACCAAAACCTTCCAGCAATCTCGTTCGAGTGGAATGTGATGCACCTTTGCGCTTGGCTTTACTGATGCAATCTTTCCTTCCGCTACAATTTCTTCCTCCTCAAACATGTACTAATGTAATAGTTGACACCTTACATTTTCCAATTGTGCAATACCTCCATAGATACCACATCAAAATAGCTTTCAAGTTAAACGTAGACTTCATAACTACATCATACATCTCAACCACATCACTCCATAACAATATTAAGTCGTCTATAAGTGGTGCCAAATAAGCATCTATGTCATTACCTAGTTGCTTTGGTCTCGGTATTAATAAACTCAACATCAAACTTTTCTTCGACGTGCATAATGAAGGAGACAAGTTATATATAGTTAAAATTACTGGCCAACAACTATATTTAGAGTTGAGATCTTTGAAAAGATTGAATCTATTGATAGAAAGATCTAATCTAATATTTTGAGGATCTGACGCAAAATGTGGCCACCTTCTGTTTATCATTTCCCATCCTAATGAATCAACTGGATGCCTCAGTTTACCATGTGAACTCTTATTATTTGAGTGATAATAAGTTGTGTTGTCATCTCATCTATTCCAAACATCATCTTAAATCTTGGTATTATAGGGAAATAATCAAAGACTTTTGCTGGAATTGTTTTCTGAATTTTCTTAGTCCCTTAGTCAACTTTCCATCTTGATCAACCACATTTTGGACATAATTCAACATATATAGACAACAATCATTCAAGCAAGCTTGTATCTTCTCATAGTCAAGATCAAATGTATTGACAAGTTTTTTCACCTCGTAAAATGAGTTAGGAAGTGTTAATCTGTGGCAACATGTCCCGAACAAGATTTATAATTTCATCGAAACCACTATCTATCTAATAAAACATGTGTAACTTTATGTTTAAACATAGCAATCGAAGCTGACATCTTCATAAACGCCATACAACTAGGATACAAAAGAGTTTCTGCATCACCAACTAAACGCTAAATCTATTCCTCTCTTCCATCATGAGGATTTTCAGGATCTACATCATATTGTGCATAAAAGTCCCTAAATATCCTACGTGACTCAGGCATTTCTACATCGATCAAATTTGATTTACTTGGTCGTTCTCCATGAAATACTCAAACAATGTATGTAGGATCCATACCATTAATAACCAAATGTTCATATTTTGTTTCATAATTGTGATGCTTTAGATTCCTACACTTAATACCATGGCATCCTATCATTTCTGAATTTAGATTTTCATGAGCTAGTTCAATAAAATTCTTTCTCCATATCTATATTATTCTGAAAATCTACGAGTACAATTTTACGATAATTTTGTGTTATTGTTTAAATATTGTAACTAGATTTATGAGATTTTATTTCGGACAACAACATTGATAATTGTAGCCATTCTTTGTCCATTATGACACTATGAAACATTGAACAACAACAATTCAAATTGTGAAGTAAACTTGGCAATTTGCAACACACACAAATGTGTGTGTGAGCATAAGATTCATACTATAAGGAAAATGGATTAGATTAAGTCTCACTGAATATCCAACCTAATATTTTGCCTCCACGAGAATGCAGTCTAATGAATAAGGTTGTTGGAGGCGAGCTATAATTCTATCCTATAAAGCAAAAAGTCAAGCACATCAGGGAAGATCAACATATATCATTTATGGTTCGGTAAACACGTGCCTCGAGAATTAGAAAAAAAACTCATAAAATATTAAAACGAGGTAAATTTATGAAGTAGAAAAAGTTGAACCGTTAAAGATACCATATTTGTCTTTAAGACAGTTCTCCAATTAATAAATTCAAATTAGATTAATATATTTTGAAGAGAGTAACTCAACAATTCATATATTTCCTTTCCAGATTCATTTCCTATCCAAATTTAAATATTGCTTTTGTTTTCACTTTAAGAATATAAATGACACAACGAACTGTACATGGGAATTGATAGCCAAAACAATGCCTTGGCCAAAATCTACACTCTATACAAAAAATTTAACTTGAGAGATGAAAATCAAACACTACACTTGTATTCAAAAGTGTTAGGATTTATGTTGTATTGACAATTTTTTAAACAAAATGATTATTATAAAAGAATAAGGATTGTTATAAAAGAGTTGTAAAAGTCAATGAGTCTTTTGAATGGTTGTATACATTTTTTTAGTAGAAGGAGGGCGGTACCTCCGAGATTTTATTAATATGTCATCACTTGTGGTGGAGGAACACCATGGTTACAACAATAAAGTCAATAAATGAGGAAGTACTACTTCCCTTACAATGACAGTAAATAATAATAGGAAAGCAGTAAAAAAAAGAGTACACATCCCTTACAAAAAGTACAAGTGTAAGTAAAAATAAAAGTAAAAACAAAATACTAATACTTAAACTCTAGTGCTGGGCAACCCATATCTGTCAATCTGAACAAACACCCTGATATATCGTAGTAGGTCGATTGGTCCATATTCCTGGTATCTACGATGATGTCAACCCTCGGTAGCAAGTGCATCTGAAATTTGGTTCCCATCTCTAAATATGTAGGAAACCATATCTCTGTCAAATGAAACAATATTTGCAATCTGTCTGAGTATCCCCGAAATAGGCCACGATCCGCCACATCTGGTGATACAGTGAATGGCCATAGTCGAGTTTGCCTCAACCCAAATATCTGACAAACCAAGATCTCTAGCCAGTAGTATCCCTTCACGAATAGCTCTGAGTTCCGCCTCTAATATCATACATTGTCTATATGAAGTTGAGCCTGATACATTTTCTCGCGTAGTCTGTAGTATCCCATCACGAATAGCCATGAGTTTCGTCTCTAATATCATACACTGTCCATATAAAGCTGAGAAAGTCTTGATAAATTTTCCTGCCTAGTCTTTGAGAATGGTTGTACACATGAATTATGAGTCTTTGGGTTCGGCTATGGAATAAGGAGAAAGAGTTGCCGAATTTACGCTAGCTTGTCGCCTAGCTGATGCTCGAGCGTTCAAAACAGAATCATTGTCGCCCACCTGTCACCCCGACTCTACTCTCCTGTCTCTAGCCTGATGCTCGAGCTATGGTGTTTTCTGATAAAAATTATTTTACATTTTCAATAGTTTTATCTATCATATACTACCTAAATACTTCATATTATAAATACCCAATGTCCAATGCGATTTTGGTGGTGGTTGATCATTGTTTTACATCTTTATATCATTATTCCATAATTCGAGAACACATCAAAATATTGAGATTAGCCTTTTGATTCTTAAGATCAATCAACCACAAGTTTGACAAATAATCAAATTCATATAATTCAAAATACTCACTTCCTAGATATTATCAGGAATGTACTTTCTCAATAGCCTTCAGAGATTGCTGATTTAAAGAAGGTTAGACCATAAGTACAGGAAAAGTAAAAGAACAAGGCGTTATTGGTGATCCATAGAATATGGACAATTCTAGAAGATTAAGAGCATGTGTAAGTGAAGCACATTCCAACAGATTTTGGAGATTGCAGGAATTAGATCAACAAGTTTAGTAGATTTTCTAGGCTGAATCATACTGTAAATTCTTATTGTCTATAATGAAAACTATTGGCTTGATCTCAGAGTTTTTACTCAGTTGAGGACTTTCTCTGTCATCAAATCTTATGTTATTTAGTGCTTTATTTATTATTGCAATAAACAAATGCATGATAACTTGACTTGATTGACTAAATATTTAGAATAATTCAAAAGTGACTTAATAATTCAACACATGATAACTTGACTTGATAATTCACGTTATTCATCTATTAGATGATTTTCGGGTTGAACTAGTAACTTTCAAGTTGTATCAAAGCCCAAATTCGATTCATAACCCTAATTTTCTAGATGATTAGTTCATTGTCAGTCCCGTCATATTTTAACGACAGTAAGTACATCTATTGAAAAGTTAGAATGAGAGCCTTCCTAAAATCAATGGATGAGCATATTTAGTTTATCGTAGTGAATGGTTGAACCGTCCCATCTACCATAGTTGTGGGTGTAGTTACCCTTATTGATATTTCAACTTGGTCTAAGAAAGATTTAGATGAGTATAATTGGAATAGTAAAGGGCTTCATGCTCTATTTGTGGCAGTATCACTTGAAGAATTTAGGCGTGTGTCTATGTGTGAGGTTGTTAAAGAGATTTGGAATATTTAACATACAACACATGAGGGTATTCAGGTTGTTAAAATTCTAAGTTACAGATGTTGACCACTAGGTTTGAAGATATTAAGATAAAAAATGATGAGACCTTCGATGACTTCTATGCGAGCTTGAATGACATAGTTAATTCTAGTTTTAATCCAGGTTAGAGAGTTCTTGAGTCTAAGATTGTTAGAAAAATCTTGAGATCCTTACCTGAGAGATTTAGGTCTAAAGTTACGACTATCGAGGAGAGCAAGGATCTAGATGCGGTTAAGATTGAAGAATTTGTTGGATCTCTCCTAACTTATGAACTCACCATATCTCAACCTAAGAAGAACAAGTCTATAGCCTTGAACACTATTAGAGAATAAGAGTATGATTCTTCTGATTCGAAATCACTTAATGATGAGAAAATAGCCTACTTTTTTAAGAATTTTCAAAAATTGTTTAGAAATAAGAAGAAGAATAAAGAAAGACATAGAAGTGAGTCTAGAAAGGGATCTAAATATGTGAGATATCATAAATGTCAAGATTTTGGCCACTATAGAAATGAGTGTCCTAATTGTAAGAGAAATCAAGGTAAAGCTAGGAATGCAACTCTCATTGATGACGAGTCTAAATTGGATAATCAAAGTTTATGTCTACACATGAGGATAGTGGGAAGTTTATCGCCTTCATTGTTTATGGTTTTTCTTAAGCGTGCGATCTTTCAAATAGAAAAAATGCCAAGACTAATGATCCGACAATCTTTGAGACTGATGATGAGTTGGAAGAAGCAATCTCTATAAAGAGATGGAAGAATTTTTAAAAAAATGCATGATCCTACATCTCAATGTTGAAAACACTTTACAAAAAAGAGTACAAATGAGAATTGAGAGCATAATAGAAATCATATTGCAATTATTGTGGAGAGAAATTCAATTGGATATCAAAAATTAGCATTACCAAGTACGAAAAATAGTATCGAGGGTGTTGACAACAAACATGCTCAACTTCAATTTAGTTCGGACAAAGAGGGAGCTTCTGGAGCAGTTCTTGCAAGGTGTGTTTATAATCTAGAAACAACATTGGAAGGCAAAGTAATATTTGTAGCTGGTGCTGAGTTGTCGCTATTTACAATGGTTTATCATTTGCATTGTTGAGTCCTTTGTACCAAATTTTGTCTCTAATTTTTTCATTTTCTCGCATGTAGGTTCTTCATTTTGCTTTTTCTGGTCCCGTCAGTGCCCAAAATCATTTGTTTTTCCTTCAATCCGGTTTTATCCTACAAAAGTCAAATAAAATACAAAGTGAGTAGAAATTTGTCCAATTAATTTAAGTTAACATAGTTTTAGGATTTAGATAAAGACGCACTAATCAGGAAGAGAGATCTATTGCTACCTCTTACAATGTTTAAAATTTCAAATAAAAGAATAAACTCATTGCAATTTCCGACAATCAATCCTTTTTACAATACTTTTTCTAACAAGGATGACGTATGTCTTGTTCAATTTGAACAGCTCCATATCATTTTACATTCATCATGCATATTGTCTTGATTATTTATATGTAAAAACCAGCTCATTCAATCTAATATAAAGGCTACTAAATCAAAATTATTTTACAAAGAAACAAACAATGTCTTGTACGTAAAACCAATTCATTTAATTAAATATAAAGGAAACTCAATTAAAATTATAATATAAAGGAACAAGAAAGTTACAACATTACTTACGTGTAATCTGAAATAGACAAGGAAGAAGGAGTCCATTTGCTTTCAAAGATTGCCACCACGACCTGAATATCATATCTAGATCTCCTTATTAATTAACTAATCATCATGATTGTAGATTTTATTTAATTTGAATTAAATTATGACGTAAATTATTTGTACTTGTCTTTGGACGATAACTATTTTAGTACTTATATTTAAATTTGTGTTCAAGTTCAATTTTCATTAAAAAGAATAAGAAATCGCTTATCATCTGTTATTATAACTATGTACGTAAAATTTAAGCAAGGTTTCATGTCAAGTAAAATAGAAATAACATTAGTGTATTTGATCTTCTGCATAAGAAAGGTGGTCAACTGACCTCACTCTAGCCAAAATCAGGAAGGTTCAATGCAGGCCGGAAGGAGGCGGCTGCTAGGGCAGCCCAAGGCCCAGAAAAATTAAATTTCTATGCTAAATACAAAAAACTTGAATTATTAGCTTGCCCAAAAATAATTTTCTGCCCCTGGTTCAATGTAAAGGTTATAGTGAATGAGTTTTAAGTGGAAGATTTATTGTTAAATTTTCAATCTTTTGTTAGTTGTGCAAATGTTTCTAATTATAGACAACTTTTAGGGGCTTTTTGATCATTGTGTGAGTTGACATTCTCTCATTATTATATTGAAAGACATGAATTAGTCCAATTTCAAAGACTCTGTTGAGGTGTATAGTTTTATGACACTGTTGATGATGTTAGAGTTCACACTTGAGACGTCTATGTCCAAAGCTTAGTCAAGGCCTTTAATAGTCTTGTTTGGACAAGGCTTCCCATTGTCTTTTAGCCAAGTGATTGAGGGTTTGCATTCCCTTGATAAGGAGAGCTTCCGAGGTAGGGGCAAATGTTTTAGCGTTGATCGAATATCTACGGCTGTGAAAGTTTTTAGGCATTGATTGAGTTCAAATTGAGCCCCATGAGGCATAATATATGGTCGGGAAGGCCTGGGAGCAGGAGGAGGGTCACTAGAGGATGCCTATCGTGTATCAAAACTATGTGCACGGCATGGACCCACGTATGTGGTCATGTAGATGGTCCAGATTTAGGGATGCGTGAGGCTCCTTGAGATGCTTGAGAGCTGGGTTGCATGCATCTCAAAATGGTATGCATTTCAATGTCACATTTTTTTACCATAATTGGAGCTATTGAGGTTACTATTGGAGCTTTCAGGTGCTAACAAAATGATTGGTAGTGGCCACATGAGTGGGTCTCATTGGAAAAGGTCAAATTGATTACTTAAATTTGCATGTATGATGAGTCATATACAATTCTTGGATCAACCCTCGAGACATGGACAGGGTCGTCCCAAGCCGGAGAAGTCAACGGTAGTTAACTTATGAAGTACATCCAGTGACGAACCCAGAATTTTGGGTCAGCACGGGCGGCCGTCGATCGTCGATCGTTGTTATAATAAAATATTAAGGGTCACATTTGATGTCCATTTTTTTGCAAAAAGTTCATTTTGGAATAATGATTTGATAGAAAATATGTGGTTAAAAATAAGGAAAATTTTGAATTTGAATATAATATTATTTTATTAAAAAATGTGCGGTTAAAAGAAGAAATAAAAATATATTTAAAAAAAAGAATTAAACAAGGTCTAAAATTTAAATATAACAATTATTTTGTTCAAACTGATATATATAATTTTGTTGTAAAAATTGGCAATATTCACCAAATGATATTGTAACCAAATTTTGTATAATTCAAAGGAAGAGCATGGATTCAAATTTTTAGAATTTCATTAAACCCGATAAAATATAAGATATATTATTCTAGTAGAAATAAAATCAAATTCAAGGAGTGCCACAATGGTCAACCTCTCACTATCCTAAAAAGAGGTCACGATTTCGAATCACCCGTCCATCCCATTTAATTTTGGTAAATAAATCTTACACAATAAAAATGAAGAGAAATAGATTCGAAATTAGGACCTCCTTTATAAATATAAGAGCCCTACCCAAGTGAGCTGCAAGATATATTTGGAAACAAAATGAATTATTAGGTACATAATCTAAACATTTTATTCATTGTCAACCAAAAAAAATTGTTCCCCGCGGATCCAGCACCCGGCGAGCCATCCCACCAAAAATAATGGCAACAACACTAGGGGTTACTACTAAGGTGGTGCAATGAAGGAGGTTTCGTAGCTCATGAGGGCACGTATGGATGGTGCGAGGCATGTTGGTGGTGTAGGAGAGAGAGGTGCCTTCAAGCTCCTGTTAGGAAAGATCAAACTGGTGGCTTTGGACTAAGGACAGGTGTATGCATTAAAGCTTAGAGTGAATTAATGTAAGGGATAATTGCAGCAGCGGCACTAAATCTTTCATTTAGTTGCAGATTTTGCTCAAACATTTAATTTGTGACATTTTCGATACCAAACCTTTTATTTATGTTACCCACGGTACCAAACATTTTCAAAATGTCGTAGTTGAAGTCAAAATAGATGGCTTCTATTAGTTTAACTATTAGGTGACTAAATAATTGATTTTAACAATAATTTTGACTAATTTTAAAATGTTAAAATGGTAACTTTATATTTTTTATAATATAATAACTAAAATCAAATAATTAAAATTGAAAACCAAAAAATCAACTTCATCGTCTCCACTCCACCCATCACATACCCATCCCACCCTACCCCATTCCAAAATCATCACCACCATTGCTATAAGTTGGATCATCCTTGGCTTCTCTTTCTGAAAATGGATGCTGCAAAGAAACCTGTCAATATAATTTACTGTAAGCATGGTAGTCAACGCTGAAAACCTATAAAAAATTTTGACTCTCAAGATTCATTCCACTGCATCTGTTCGTGCCTGCAGACAAAGAGGAACGTGTTCCCTCGACAAATGCGTCATTTTCTTTGTAGAAAAGAGAGTCCAGATTTTCATCTTCCCAAAACAAATCTTGTCCTGTTAATAGATTAGGAAAATTTGACAGATTTCCATCATTCAAGTTCAATTTTTTACTCCTTTCTTCAAATTCTCCCAATTTTTTTCTTCTTCATAGTAAAGGGAATCAAGCAAAGAAGACTGTGCATTTTCTTCTTGAGTCTTCATCTTTATGGGTTTTGTTCATTGCTTATAATATAGTACAGAAAAGTAAAGCCAACACTAACCAAGCCCATGGTTGCCATTTGTGCATAAAATTACCTTTAATTTGTAAAATTGATTTCAAAAAGTAGAATTCGTTCGCTTGGTTAGTGGTAAGTAGATTTGTAGTTATTGATTATGGTGGAGGAGATGGTAGTGGTGGCGGTGGAGGAGATGGCAGTGGTGGTGATGGTTTTGGGGGTAAGGTGGGTATGTGTGGGGTGTATGGAGAAGATGAAATTGATTTTTTAGTTTTTAATTTTAATTATTTGATTTTAGTTATTTTATTATTAGAAAAAAAATATATAAAATTACCATTTTAACCTTTAAAAATTGGTCAAAATTATTGTTAAAATCAATTATTTGGTCAACTAACGGTCAAGCTAATAAAAATCATCCATTTGGACTTCAACTGCGACATTTTTAAAATGTTTAATACCATGGGTGGCACAAATTAAAGATTTTGACAAAGCCTACAACTAAATAAAAGATTTGATACCACTACTACAATTATCCCATAATATAATAGTGAGCATTTCATGTTTGAGCTTAAAATCACAAAAAAAAAGATTGGGTTCTATCTATTCCAAATATTTACCCATCAAATTCACAACCTAAAGCATTAATTAAACTATTTCTAGGTAGCTCATCCTCCATCTTAATTAAAAATTGCACAAAGTTTCATATAACCTTAGAAAAGAAGATATTTGTGAACTTTACCTTGTTCATTCCGAATTTGGATGAAGAATGAGATGAATTTGTTCCTAATATTGATGAAAATGTTGATTCCTAGGAGGCCAACATGAAATTTTTGAAATTGACATGCTCCTCGTATAGTCTCAGGATCAACCCTTAAAAACACAATTTAAGGCTCGCCAGATGGCAAGGAATGGTCAACCGAAAATAAGTGGTGCATCAATGTCTTCTTTCATATCAAGAATGATGAAACCAACACCTCATACATGAATATATCCACTTTCACCAAGATATCTTCTATGATTCCACGTAGATGATAAATGGATCGATTAGCTAGGGATATTGTGGTTGGCTTTGCTTCCTCCCAATCTAGTCATGAGAAACACATAAAGGCATTAAACTAATACTTGCAGCTAAATCACATAATGTTTTATCAAATTTCAAATTACCAATGGTATAAGGAATTACTCCCTATATTATTTAACTTGGGTGGTAGCTAGTGAATGGTTGGTAATAGGTAGAGGAAAAGCCTTGTCTCGATTGCATCTTCATTCATCCCTTAGATATTGAAATTTCCAAATATTTTCAGAAATAGCATGAGGTGATAATGTGGTTTCTCATTAATTTTTCGGAAGTATGGAATGCTATTTGAAAGTGGGTTGATGACATTTGGCCTTCACAAAAACCAGAGTCACGAAATCCCCAAATAGAAATCTTCCTTGCCAATTTCTTTAGCTGTCACCATGGCTCTTTGAGGATTGATCAAAGGTAGATCACAACCACCTAGAGGAACAATTCTCGATAGAACTACTCCATGAGAATAATGCAATTGTCATTGTTTTCTCCTAAGAAGTATAGATACTTGTAAACTCACTATATATCGTGTGCGATATATATGTCAGCTTGGATATTCTTCGATATGTGCTTGACACATGTTTTTAAATTATTTTTATATTTTTTAATTTTTCGATATATATCAGATACATATTTTTTAATTATTTTCTATACAAATTCGATACGTTAAGACACATGAACAAGAATGTTATTTGTGATTTTTATTTTATCACTAATCGATATAATATGGATTCATACACCCGGTGCTACTTTATAGTTCAAATTCATCTTTGCTTTAAAGGATTGCTTTAAAACCTCTTGTGCAACTTTCGTTTTTATCTTGTAACGAAATTGAAGTACGTACTCTTTGGTACACTCAATGAAAATGAATAAAATATCTCCACAACGAGTTGATATTGAAGAAATTGAAATTGGGACAATTAAGGATTAAGATAAAATGTTTCAGTAATTTATTTTATTTTTATTATCATGCTTCTATTTTTTTTATACAAATGAATTATGTTGAGTTATATAATAGGTGTTCGCTTATCTTAATTTTTTTAATAAAAAATTCATATCAAAATATATGTATTGTATCATATTCGAATTAAGTATCCATATCCATCCTCCTTCTTAGGTTTTCTCCATCTACCATCTCATTATGTTGTTCATTTGCTTATCTCAGTTCTTCTTCTCTTCGTATGAAAGTTCATTCAATTTCTGAATCAAAAGTAGTTCGATCAAGATGTTTTGAACGACACATGCACTGGCAAACCAAAAAATGAAAAGCAGCAGGAATCAGCATAAGAAAGACACAAATTGTCAAAGCCAAAACTAACTAATGTAATTATCAAAAGAATCAATCTGCAGTAACATCGTCATAAACTTATCCTCTAAAAGGACGGATCTTAAACAAGCACTATAATGCTGAGTCAAGTATCGTCCCATGAAAATTGATTATCAATTCTACTTTAATTAAAACGAATTTTA
This sequence comes from Fraxinus quadrangulata, assembly GCA_903798255.1. Lineage (NCBI taxonomy): Eukaryota > Viridiplantae > Streptophyta > Magnoliopsida > Lamiales > Oleaceae > Fraxinus > Fraxinus quadrangulata. The sequence continues at coordinate 69,770 of CAIGRB010054436.1, read as the reverse complement.
ACACGATAGAAAAGTATCACCATTCCATTACTGAACATCACCCGAATAATCGAGGCTAAAAAGGAATATGTTATGAAACCAACCACCGGATTGAGATGTTGACGTTAAATGGAAAGTAATAAAGTATTAGATCAAGCAAAAGAATAATAAAAATAAGAAATATGGTAAAAGAATTAAGAGATTTTATTGACTCAAGACTAATGGAGAAGAGAGAAAATTACAATGGATCTTATAATTTTAGTAATCTATTTTCTCACACTTATAAAATTGTATAGATGAGCCAAATATTTATAAGGAACATGTAGGGGATGTACAAGCCCTCTTCGTAGAGTTTTTGATGAAGTACGATGCCAAAAAATCGAGTCCAAAACAAAATAGGAGAAAAAAATGCGAAAAAGGGAATAGAACAGGTGGCGCTACGGTACCCACAATCTGCTTGAAAAATATTTTATTAAAAAAAAAACTGTTTTCTACATCCCAAGCTCTTCTTCAAATCCAAAACCAAATTTCCAACTCCCAATAGGTTTTCAAAATAGAACTTCAACTTCAAATTGTTTTCTCCATCACAAACTCTTCTTCAGTCCAATACCAATTTCTTACTCCTAATAGACTTTCAAAATAGAACTTCAACTTAACATATGACTCTAATAGCATTCCAAACTTGAATTCTCCTTGACGTGCACTTCAATAAGAATTCTTCAATTACTTCAACAAGGAATTCAAGGCACACCCAAATTCTAACAATTTCTACATTGATATGAATTTCACTAAGGAATGAACTGACTTCTTCAATAATAACAAAAAATTAATTTCTCCAACAAAACACAATATTCTACCATTTCCAATGAATCCAAATACTACTCTTGTAGAATTATCCTAGATTCCCAAAAAAAATAATGATTTTATAATTTACAAAAATGGGCTGTAACACACCCCCAAGATAAAATCAATACCAAATGCTTTTACTGAAGGCTCCTTACTAGATTGAACACCTTCTACTCCACTTAAAACATGGTCAACAAAATTAGCAACCACAAATCATTTTTTGCTGGGTCCGTCCCTAGTAATTGAATACAATGGCACCACAAGTGATGGCGGCAAAAATGCATTATCCATATCTCCTGAACTACACTAAGCAGTATTTTTCAAATTCGACCATTTATAAGCCCCTAAAGGTATTGTACCAAACTGAATGTCCACCACGATTCTGAACTTGTGCTGATTGATTCTTCTAGATTCCGCACAACCCTACAAGATGAGTAATTGAGATATTTTCTGTCCCTCCAATACAACATGTGTACCCTTACAAACCTTTAAAACTCCAGCTCTACTAAAGAATTCATAATTTTTTTTAATCAAGGATAGACAACGAGATGAGATTTTTCTTCAAATCCGAAACATGTCGAATCTGGCTAAATGTTCTAATTTTTCCATCCAAAAGATTCAATCTAACTTTACCAATTCCAACAACCCTACAAGGTGCGTTGTTTCTCATAACCATGACCCCTTTGGAAATAGTTTCATATATAGCAAACAAGTCCTTATTAGGCAACATATGAAACACATATGCTGAATAAAAAATTCAATCCTCATCTGGTTTAGACTCGATGTCAGAAATTGCCAAGAGATCTCCATCAATGTTCTCCACGAGGTCTGCTTTGCCTTAAGTATCTAATTGCTTCCCATATTGACTTGCATCCAATCTTTCTTTATTCTACAATTTGTAGCGATCCTTCTTCATGTACCCATTCTTCTTATAGTAATTATATATTTGATTACTGAACTTACACTTTGATCTCCCCCTTCCAAAACCACCATAAACAACCAGACTTTCTCCATTTCTGGTCATAGAAACCAGATGCTTCATCTTCTCTTTTGAATACAAAGTATCGTACATCTCCTCTATGGTAAAAGTATCACGATTATATAAGATCGTGTCTCTAAATGAAGAAAACAACGAGGGCAACAAACACAACAAGATCAAGGTCAAATCTTATTCATCATACTCTACTTCCAAAATTTTCAAATCTGCGACGATCTCTTTAAATACAGTCAGGTGATCTTCCAATGATCCTCTTTCTGTCGTTCGATGAGACTATAAATGTTGCTTAAGTTTCAACTTGCTTATCAGACTTTTAGTTATGCACAATTGTTCCAAATTCAACCATAGAGCAACTGCAAAAAACCTCCTTCAAAACGTCCTCATGAATAGTATTTAATAGATGAAGATGGATGTGAGAAACTGCCTTCTTATTCTTCCATAATTTCTCCTCTATGGTCAAAGTTGCGGGCATCTTATCAATTTTCAACAACACATTATCTAAATCTAGTTGTGTGAGTACTACACACATTTTAACTTGTCATAGCGAAAATCTAGTGCTTCGATCTAAATGTGAAATGTCGTACTTCATGGAAGCTATCACGAATAAAAAACTTCAAACAAATCAAATCATGCCAATAGTTGTGAAACAAATAAGATACCAGGATAGCTCTGATACCACTTATTGTGAAACCAACCAACTGATTAAGATGTTGAAGTTAAATGGCAAATAATGAAGTATTAGATCAAGTAAAAGAATAATAAATATAAGAAATATGGTAGAGAAATTAAGAAATTTATTGACTCAAAAATAATGGAGGAGAGAAAATTACAATGGATCCTACAATTCTAGTAATCTATTTTCTCACACTTATAAAATTATATAGAAGAGCTTAATATTTATAGGGAACATGTAGGGGCGTCCAAACTCTCTTAGTAACGTTGTTGATGAAGTAGGATGTTAAACAATCGAGTCTAAAACGAAATAGGAGGCGATATAGTGCGATATGAAACATATATCACACAATTAATAAACAATAACAAGATTTAAAAGAAAGCAAATACGAAGATGAAATTGGCAGAGAAAGCGAATATTTTATTTAATAACAACCAATGGAGAGAAAATACAACTTCTGACTTTTCTATCTTATTTAAATTGAATGAAGAGTTTACTATTTATAAGAGATATGTCCAACCCCTAGAATTAACCTAAAATATGGAAACTTGGTTAAAAATTTTGAAAAACCAAAAAAGAAGTAAACAAATCCATGGCCCATTGCTCCTTATTCCAATTTTACTCCTCTCGCTCAAGCGAAAAGCTGGCGTTCATCCAACGCCGTCAATCTACTTTTTTTTTTCCTTCTTGGACCCTATTTTGATATTTTCAAACCCAATACTCCACGAAGCAAATTCCTAGACCCAATTTGGATCGAATTCAGGTCACAAAACCCAACAATCTCCACCTTGACACAAATTTCGATACAACGAATGAATCTCCAAAATTTCTCTACCTGAAAAAATAAATTTGACTACAGCGAAACACACTGAACTCTTCAACCTGATTAAAACTCTCCAACGCTCGAAAATATTTTTCATCTTCCTCCATATCCAAACACGGATATAAATGAATCCAACTTCCGAGTTCCCAAAATTCACAACGAATTCAAAATTTACCATACAGGATAGAAGCACGCCATATAGCAGAATCACCACTAAATGCTTTAACTAAAGGCCCCTGGCTAGACTCGTCACCTTCAACAACTTCAAAAGTATGCACATCTAGATCAGCATCCCCGTACCTATTTCCAATGGATCTCTCCCTAGCCGTTGAATACAATGGAACCGTAGACTGTGGTGGCAAAGCGGAATTATTCATATCCCCCAACTCGACAGAGTAGTATTCTCCAAAATAGACCTAGAGCCAACTCCTAACGGTACTATACTAAATTGTATATCCACAACAATACCAAAACTGTGCTGATAACTCTTCACTGATTCTGCCCAACCTTGCAAGATGTATAACTGGGACTTTCTTCGCCCCTTCAATACAACACAAACACATTTTCGGACCTTCAAGACTCTACCCACTCCAGAGAACATATACCCTCTCGAATTCAGGATACTCAACGAGATGATGTTATTCTTCAAGTTTGGAACATGTCGAACCTGACCAAGTGTTCTGATTATTTCATCCATCAACTTCAATCTGACTCTCCCAATACCAGCTACCCGACAAGATTCGTTGTTTCCCATAACAATGACATTGTGTATCACCGTTTCATACATTTCAAACAAATTCCGATTAGGACTCATATGAAACGCAGAAGCTGTATCCAAAATTCACATTTCGTTAGGATTGGATTCCACATCAGAAATCGTAAAAAGATCTCCTCATTTACAAAGTTTTCTGCGATGTCTGCTTCAACTAAAGTCTATGATTACTTCCCTCAAGTTGCAGGTAAATTATCTTTACCCTGCAACTTCTCGCAATCCCACTTGATGTGTCATTTCTTCTTACAGTAAAAGCATACCCTATTGCTGAAATCTACCATCGACTTGCCCCTTCGCCGATCACCATAAACCACAAGAGCTTCCTTATCTCTAGAACCAGCTCCAACCAGATGCTTCATCTTCTCTTTCGAGAATCAAGCATCATACACGTCTTCAATGCTGAGTGTGTCACAACTATATAGAATCATGTCCTTAAACGACGAAAATAAACCAGGTAGTGAATACAACAGGATTAAGGCCAAGTCCTCTTCATTATATTTTACCTCTAATGTCTCCAGATCAGGGACGATCTCCTTAAACACAGCCAGATGATCTTCCGTGATCGGCCTTCTGCCATGCGATGAGAATAAAGCATCTGCTTCATATGCAATTTGCTGGTCAGACTTTTGGTCATGTACAATTACTCAAGTTTCAACCATAATATAGATGATGCCTTCTCCTTCAAGACGTCCTGAAAAATACTATTAGATAGATGAAGATAAATCTGTGAAAGTGCCTTACGATCCTTCCGTTGCTTCTTCTTTGTTGTCCAAGTTATGGGCATCCTATCAAATCACAATAAAGCATCATCCAAATCCATCTACGTCAATACAGCTCTCATCTTCACTTGCCACAAAGAAAATCTTGCATTACGATCCAACAACGGAATATCATACTTCATGATAGCCATCGATAGCAAAAAATCTCAAACAATCAAATCATTGCTTTGCAGAACTGCTGAACCTTGGTTCTGATACCACTTATTAGGAATTCGAGGAGTCGATATGGCATGATATGAAAGATAGACCACACAAACTAATAAACAAGGACAAGATTTAAAAGAAAGCAAAAAAGAAATGATATGGGCAGATGAATAGAATATTTTATTAATGACTGATAGGAATGTAAAATGCAAATTTTTCTTCTTTATTTTATGTGTTCATATGATTAATCAATGTTAAAATATACTCATTATGTTCATATTTTGATTAAGTGGCAGTTCTATAGATATAGCGTAATTTGTAAGAAATAAGTGGAAAAAGACCAAAATGAAAGAAAGCGAAAGTTCGAGGACTAAAGTGAAAATACTCAAAAGTCATGTTGAACCTCAAAATGAAGATTTAAGAGTGTTAGAGGTCAATTGGATAAAGAAGAAGTCAAATGGATGACATATCGTTAAAGTAGGATCACACATCAATTTACAATCAAAAAAGTGATGCACCGATTTTTAGTCTCAGTTTGAGACCCATTTGTAGAAAAGGAAACGATCGAGTTAGAAGATGAGATCTGAATAAATGTTATAAGTCTTTGAGTTAGCATTTCAATGCATCTTGAATCACCTTAATCGGATATCGAAAGAAAAAGATATGACCAAAATACTAAACGCTATCCGGCAGAGAAAAAATTAACACTATGCGGTCCCATAGTATTAATTTCTTGCGACCGCATAGACCATTATCGAGAGTTTCAAGGCTGAATTTATTTGTTCTTAACTATGCGACCGCATAATTCATTCCCAAAACAAAAATTCTGATTTTCGAATTTAAGTCAACCACATATGGAAACAACTATAAATACGTGATTTGCAACCCTAAAACGGAACCAGAATGTACAGAACGCCTCCCAACTCTATTATTCTCTTAGATTCATGAATTGTAACTAAACTTCAACATTTGGTCAAAGGAAATTGAAGGCTCGGAACCACATATTGTGATATCTAAATAGTTTTTCTTATTGTTTAATTCTTATTTTGTATATTGAATATTTTTTTGCATTTATTTCTATGATTATTATGTTTAATTGTTAGAAGGCTTACTAATTTGTTATTCATTACAATCTATCACTAAATTAAATATCAAATCCGTAATTTTTTTATTCTTTTAACTTGTGCAGCATTAGGATTTGATGATTTTCTGCGATAGAGGTTATTGAATTTTAAGAAGAATGTTTAAATAGAATGAATGCTCCCGTTGGTGTTTGTGTTATCTAGTTAATCGATTTTTCTATTGTGTAAAGTTGTTATTAAATTGAATCTTGAGCGTTGGTTTGAGATTATTTAATAATTAGGGTTAATTAGAACACTGGTTTCTAACTAACTAAAATTAAGGAGAGATAAAAATATTATTCCAACGGTGAATATTCGAAATATGAATTGAATTATCCTTACATCTATGATCAATTGTGGATTTTCGATGGTGGATATTAAATTGGACCAAGGTTAGTCTTTTGATTGTTTTCGTTAATTTAATTTTCATTGTTATAAATTGATTTCATTACAAACAAAACCCCTTAATCATTGTACATAGCATAAAATATTAAATCACACACTTTCGTGAGATCGATCCTTACTTCCATTACTACATTAGTTTTTAGATTAAGGTATTATTTTTGGGTGCCTACGACAGCACACCAATGATAACCAATGAAGATAATATACAACTTATGCCTTTTCTATCTTATTTAAACTGAATGAAGAGTTTACTATTTATAAGAGACATGTTCAAACTCTTGAATTAACCTAAAATATGGAAATTAGGTTCAATTCGCTTAAAATAAAAAAAGAAGGAAACAAATCCACGGCTTGTCGCTTGAACGACAGTTCGGCAACAGGTGGGAGATGAACTTCCTGTACCCTATTTTGATATCTTCAAGTCCAATACTCCACAACACAAAGTCCTAGACTCAATTTGGACCGAAATTGGATCACAAAACGTACCAACTACAACTCACACAACTCTGTCAAAAAGTACTTTAGATATGTGGAAGTCAATAGTTTCTTGAGAGCAATTAGCGCCATAGTAAAATGTTTTAGCAACCATTAGAAATGTTTGCTTGACATTCTTATTGACAACAATGGATTCACAGACAACCAACTCCACAAGCGCCTGCATGTCCCGTTCAGTTTCCCTGCTGCATTTCATGATAATATTTTCTGCACTGCAATCATCTACTCCCAGTACCTATTCATCACAAAACACATGAGAATTGAATTAAGGAAAAAAAACATATGAAAAATTACACGACTTATTTTATCAGTTGTCCTATAAGATTCACCTTTTCATTTTGATACCATTGAAGTTGTTGACAAACTTTGTTGGTGAGCTTGGAGAGATGCTGGTATTCGGGATGCAATATTGACTCTGCGGATACAATATGGCCTGCACAAATGTTTATTATGTTTACGAAGAGCTCTGCTCCGTCGTCGCACTTGACTCCTCTATTTAGTTTCAATAGCCATGCTCCCCACTGTCTTATACAAAAATTACAAAAGATGTCACAATTAACTAAGTCGTTCTTTTTCTACATGTAAGAATGAAACAATGGGGAAATAATGTGAACTCACAGCATTATGTAATTGGTGGCTGATGTCTCTTCCGAGGATCCACCATGCATCTGTCGAGGCTTGATCTATGGTTTTCAATAATATATTGAGAATTCTATCTCCAGTGTTACTGCTGCCAGAAAATAAATATAAAAAATATAAGGATTTGTCTGTTTGTACCGGGGGGTTAGACAACCCCCCTACCGGGCCCCTCACAATAGGGGGGGCCGACCTTTTAAAAAAAGGTGCCCCCCAGGTACGAATAGTGCGGTCCAAAATATAATCTATATATGTCCAAGATTTCGTTATTAGATAATGAGACAGACTCTGGTAAAAAAAATGATTATCTACATGATTTCAGAAAAAATTCTTAATATGTGAGACTGTAAATACTTTAACAAATAAATTTTTGGCCAATTTACCTTTTTGTTTTGGTATGGTCATTGATGTTATTTCTGAAGTTCGCTAAAAAGGCAATCCTTTCCTCCGAAGATGTAGTTTCGTGATTGAAATAAGATACAATTATCTTACAAATAATTTGAGATTTAGCCCATGCAAGTCTCACATTTGACCTCTCTGGCTCAAATATGCTTGCAGCAGCCAAAAAATAGGCACGAAGAAGGTACTTTCTTGTTATCCCGAGCTCTTGCAAATTGTCATTTGCATACCATCTGTGCAATGAATTAAAGAAGGGATTAACGAATATAGTATAGTTAAATGACTTGAAAATATTGATTGGTTATATATACTTACTCTTCGAATTCATTCCATTCAGTTTCATGTTGTGACTGGCATCTATTGTAATCTGATTTTGCAAGATCAAGATAGACATTGCTACTGATATCTGGCATCCTACAAAGAATAATAGAAGAATGTATAAATTAATTTGCAGTATTCACTTCAAGAATAAAATAGCTAGAATGTTAATTATATAATTATTATAAGTTGACATAAAAATTGATAAAATTTCACTTCAAAGCTTTACATAATTCATAAAGTAAATTGCTATTTACACAAAAAAAAAAAAAAAAGGTTGGATAGAAACATACTTATTCTAAGAAATAGCTAATTCAATAAATATATAGTAATCTAAGGAAAAGTGAAAATTAGGCCACGTAGTTATAATTTTTTTGCTGATTGAAATTTGGAGCCTGTGTGGCAAGGTTTATAAATATTTGCTAAAAGTTAAACCACTTTTTTATCCACAGCCCAATAAATAATATATATTTATTCACTACTCAATTCTGTATGTTTATGGTTCAGGGGATGAGTGAGAGAAGCATATACCTGTACAAAGTCTTGCCAATCCATACATCAGTTTCACCACCGTATTGCTCTATGTAGAATCTAGCCTCCACCCGAGGTAAATCAGCATACCATGGTAATTCAAGCCCTTTGGTTATCTGCATAGTTTTATAGCAAACAAATAATTACACTTTGACACGGCCAGAAATGTATAGTGTAATTTATTTTTAGAAAACAAAAAAGAAGTTAAGGACTGTTTTCTTTGTGTTTTAGTTTCTAGTTTTGAGTTTTGAATTTATTTTAGATTTTGTATTTTGAATATCCATTTTGAAATTGCTGAAAACATGTTCTTTTAGTCATTTTGAAAAATTGTTTTCAAAATAAAAAAATGAAATATGCGTTTACTTTCTAATTTTGAAAAACTGATCATTCAATATATATATTTCTTTTACTTATATAACAAAGCAAAAGTTGATGTCAGTGTGATTAAGGCATTGAAATTCCTTGTTGGTGACCCGGGTTTGAATTTCAGCCACCTAACAATTTATTTGAAAAAATTTGTAATGAGCATATAAAAAGAAAATTCATTTGTATTGAATTGTGGTGAAACGAAATCGAACTCGTGACCTTCAGAAAATTCATGACTTTTCCAACTAAGCTATTCCGCTATTGGCAAAATCCAAACGTGTTTAAGTGTTTTCGAAAATTGAAAACTGAAAATGAAATTGAAAACAGCAAAGAGAACAGACCCTAAATTTTTAGTGATGTTTATATAGAAATTAGTTCGGTACCTCATCATAAAGTCCATCAGATATTACCCATTTATCTACGAGTTGATGAGATGCCAACTTTTCTTGTAAAAAGGAGTAGGAGAATTTCTTGGCTTCTTCAAGAATTGTTTCTCCAGGGAATTGAACTTGAGAAGCCCGGTAGAGATTGAATATTGGAGTTGCAGATTCAATCATTTGACCACCAAAGCAAGAAAACTTATTGTCGTTCTTGAAGTGGGTGAAAACATCTGAAAAAAATAGACACTCAGTTAATATTACTTGATTTTTCATCCATTTGAGATCAGGTCCAGTTCTCTTGAGAAATAACTCTAGTTTCTGCTTTGATAATTAATGTTTTTCAATTTACAGAAAAGGAAAAATGAGAGATGGGTGCGCCTAATCCTACCGGGGTTAACACTAAATCCATGCAACCTTAGAAGCCTGAAACCCATGGATGTATCATCGATATCACAAAATTCGGAATATCTTGCACTGAAAATTCCTTCTTCGGTCCAAAATCTATAAGAGCAAATTCCATAATCAGTTGCCACAGAGATGCAAGATAATGATGTAGTTAAGCCCATGTTTGACAATCATTAAAACAAAACTATTTTTTTCCTCGAACTCATTTTCATTAACACATTCTCACGATAAAATATTTTATACGTAATCCCAAAAAAATTTCTTACGTTTTTAACCACACATTCTTCAAAAAATCACAATTCCAAAATTCATTTTAATGATTGTCAAATAGGGGCTAAGTATCTTTGTTTTCTTATTTTGTTTTTTTACCTGTAGACATAACTTAAAAGGTCAGTAATTTGTGGCTCGAAAAAGCGGGAAATACCCAGGCGTTGTAGTCGATCAACAGCCCAAAGTCGTGGGAATAAATCAGCTGGATATGAATGTGGCGCTGAAGAATGAAAAATTACGTGAGAGAAAAAATAAAAATAATTTTTCTATTAACTCGTCAAACTAGAGTGATTTTAAGGTAACCTAAATTCAGGTAAGTAAAAACTGAATTCTTATTTTTACCTCCTCCATTATATGTTTTCACAATATCATCCAAGTATCTGAAACAGTTGTCATCTTTAGTCTCCATCAGTGCAAAGGCCGTGGAGGATGGAGAAGTTAAGAATGAACCCAGTGGAGTTTTCAGCTTCAAGAGCTTTTTCCAGTCCAAATCTTGTAATCCTTCCAAGCTAAATAGAAGAGATGTTCGTACTGTGTGAATCAGGTCTTTAGGTATCCTGTAAAATTAATAGGCCATATTGTTATGCACAAAATCATATATTCAGAGAAAAAAACTAAATAAATAGGACCTGTCTTTTATTTCCTCTAATATATCTTGTTTAGCAAAAAGACGAGTATTCTTGCGGAATAAATCTCAACATAGTAGCAACTCAAAGCTATTACCTTTTCATTTTCCTATCTCTTGCGGCATAAATCTCATTTAAGACAGGGGCATCATAAGGAATATTGTCAATGCCTAAGTTTTGGGCTCTTTCAAGAAGAGCAGGAAGTACAATTTCAAATCCACAGGTCATGTTTTCTTCCTCTGCTGTTTCAAGCTTGTGTATATTTTCTTTGATAAATGTTGTCCCTGAAATAATATTAAGTCATTCATTAGCCAAATGTCCCAAATTCAAGAAGTTTGCGTTAAAATTTTATTTTATTTATTTATTTATTTTTGTTACTCCTTGTATAATTAGTACCTTTTTCAATTTTTTCAGGATGAAGGTTCCATGATCTCAGTGCAACTACACATGCTAGTGTATTGACTAGGCGATCATATGCTAAGAAAAAATGTTCATCACCCCAAGAGCCATCTGAGAGTTGATTTTCGGCAATCCATTGAAGACTTGATGGGAATTGAGGAAGATCAAGTCCTTGGAGATTTCTAACAAGAGCAATCCATGCCGTGTCATATGGTGAAAGGCTTGTTCGTCCTTCTCCCATAGTGTCCAACATCTCCTTAATGTGATCAATGTCCCCTTTTGCCACGCTTACCTTATGAAATCATATAATTATGTTACTACACTCATACTGATGAATAATCAGGTGGCATCGACAGCCAAAATAGTAATAGCACGAAACTTCTTTTAGATTGGGTAGTTCGATGAGATATAAGAGAGTAAAAATTTTGGGTTTCAAGTTTTATCGTCACTCTTTTATATGAGTCCTTCACATGTTGAAGACTAAAGAGTACTGGTAGTAGCACCCAATGACGAAAGAAAAATTTAATGATGAGTTAGAATTGAAATTTTTTTTCTCACCTCTAAGGCTTCCCTATTCTTCAGGACCTCCATTTCATGCAGTGGTAACAAATTTACATTGTCTGTGATTAAAAAAGAAAAAGGAAAAAAACGTGGTTATTGAAGTAGATAATTGACGGATGTTGTTTTGTACAATTGTTCCATTCAAATAAAAACATACCGCGATGGACTACTTGCGGTATGCGTTTTGGTTTGGCACGGTAACTATTCAGTGGCAAATCTTCATTCCCAAGCAGTGAAAGTCCTACAAAATATGTTTTGCTGTTAATTCGATTACTCAAGTCATCTTAACTCGCGCCCATATTAAAAATTTTAAGCATGAATGATCAAAGAAACGATAAGGTTTGCTTCATTTTTCCTTATCCTCGAGTGGTGTAGAGGCTAAAGATAAAGATTAAATAAATTCTTTAATACAAACAATTTGATGTAACAGCTGGTGTCTATGAAAACGAAATGTGCCGGTGTTGTTGAAGGAAAAATTAAAGTAAATAAATGTGTAATCTCTCTAAGGCGCAATCAAAGTAACGTGATCAAATCTTGCTGCTACTCATTTATGAAAAAATAAGAATAATAATAATAAATAAATAAATAATAGCGAGAGTGAAATTAGAAGATTTTATAAATTTTATTTATAATTACAAAGAGAATGATTCTTTTTATATTGTCAAGAACCTGAAACATTTTCTATATCTACAACAATACAGCCTAGTAAGAATTAGGGAAATAAATAATCAAGAACTTACCAGTTAAAATTTCGTTAGAAGGGCCTAGCTTTTTTACAGAAAATGGTGTTTTGTGAGGAATTGGCGGAAAAAAATGAAGCTGCGAAGCGAGCAAAGCCTTCATTTTATGAGTTAGAAAGAGTAAAAGAAAAAATGTAGATACAATTCAATGATATATTTGGGTTCCAATCCATTATATTTATAGGCAATATACATGCTGAAAGCCTCCAAAGTATACTTATTCTACTTATGTATAAAAGTAAACGCTTATTCTACTTATGTATAAAAGTAAACGCTCAAAGACGTGAGAATTTGAGCTAACTCTAAAAAGACTTACAATAGAGATACCAAATGCGGTAAATGGCACTTTTGCAACGGTAAATCTACGTTGTGAATGGTGTAACTTATGTTTTAGTTGGATTATCGTGAAAAAGTATGTTTTTTATGACTACACCCATGCATTGGTCTTAAATAATTAACTATTTCATGACAAGTCCAAATCCCATCATAAATAAAAATACTAGAAAATTGGAAATAGCTAGTTTGAAGATGGGTTTTTAGAATTCATAACTAACACTAAGAAAATTCATTTCCCCGAAAAAGTAATGTCCTTCCACCCGTGCTAAAAAATCCTCGATCGTCATTTATGATCTCGTAGGAGTCCTTTCTTTAGAATAAGACAAGCCGTGTAATAAGCACGGGCTAAAATAGTCAGGAAGTCACCGATGCATAAAGCTATTTGTACCCTAGTGAAGCTAGTCGATCTGTGACAAACAAGCGCATGAGGGAGCATAATATAACAAGTAGTGACAAGGTGCTTGTTTGGTAAAGCTTATTTTTTTAAAAGCTGGTCAAATATAAATTAAATTCACATATTTTGTAGAACTTTACACATTCTGTAGGATCCACAACTTATCAATACTTAAAGGCACTGCAAAACAAGCACAAAATTCCTTAAACATAGAGCTTTATTACTACTTGGTACAGTAAGAGCTCATTTGAGAGAGAATTTTTGAAAATTATTTTCAATCACACATTTTATGAGACATATAACTTTTTTCTATTTTTAATCATACATTCTTCAAAAAATCAATTTTACTTCGAAAGATCTCTCCCAAACAAGCTCTAAAAACCTACAGGACTACCTACTTTGAGATGATAGGTTTGATACTGAGGGTGGCTCATGAAGTTGTCTAGAAGATCGCTAATTTTTTTATGGACGTTATTTCAACTCTAATATCATGTTAAAATAATCGTCACAAATTATGAATATTAATTTGTTAAGAATTGAGGTGATTCTAGGTATACTGTCAATATTACTTGAATCAAAAATATCTGCGAGACCGAAGTCGCAATTTGTACCGATTAAATAAATTGTTGAAATTCTAAATAAAAATATGACAAAAAGTAACCTTATTGTATTTTTAATTATAAAAAAAAACATGTACAAAACAAGAAAGAAATTATAGTCGAGGCAGTTGAAAACAACACAAAGACTATTGATTAGATAAATAGTGGAAAAGACATGATCAAATACTCATTTACCAACCACCACAAGTATAATTCGTGAAAAGACTTTGATAAAATGTGTGGATAATAAATGAGTGAAAATTATACTATTTGTAGAGAAAATGGAGTCTGACTACCTTATAATCAATTATACACTTGGCCAAATTGTGTAAATTGTAACTATTTCTCTTCTTTTGATTGCCCGGGTATACCCGGTGTACTTGTATTTTATTCCTCATTTGTGATTTACTCGGGAATGCCCGGTGTATTTGTATATGGTTTTTGATCAATATATTAATTTTTACCGATCAAAAAAAAAAAAAAAATTATACACTTGGCCAAAGATACGCCATATAGTAGGAAAAATGGAGTCACCGTTTGAAATCAACTGCCCAACTCATTCCAATTTTAGTCAATGGGGTAAGCTGAACCACAATTTTAGGACAAATAACTTTCCGTAAGCAAAACGGCATTAGGATTTTTCAGGAGCATTACATGATTTAATGGAAAGTTTCGTTACATGAAATTCCTTACATAATAAAATTTAGGTATAATTACAGCAAAAATTTCAAACATTTGAAATATTAGCAGATTTTTTGAAAACTTTTGATTTGTTGTAACCGTTACACCTAATATTTTTATATATTGCAAATGAAACTTTTTGGACAGTTTACATCCATAATTCTATCGATTGACCAAATATTTAACTATGATCATTTGTTTTATTTTGATTGAGAACTTTCAAAGTTAATTATGTAGCAGAAAAATACAACATTTGATCCAATAAATTGTCGGGATAATAAGTAGGTAAAAGTTATGAAAATTTTAGATAAAATGGAGTGTGACTATCTTATAATCAATTATAAACTTGGTCAAAGATACACAAACATAATATAAGAATACACGAAATGTACACGACTTGATGCCATGTATAGTAGGAAAAATTTAAACCAAATTATTACTTTTAGTTTACGTTTTCTCTATTTTGGGTAAGGAGAGGGGTACTGGTCCCACATTTTCAAATTCAAATTCAACTAAATATATAATATTGTCATTTGTAAGCACGTTTGGTGGATAATAGTCCATGACAATGGGTCACTTTCACATTTTTTTTAATACATTAAAATTTATTTCAATTTTATTGAAAAACAAAAAAACATGACACTGACTCCACTGCTACATAAACTATTATCACTAGCCATGCTCACTGACTCTCTAAATTTGAAATGTCAAATCCACTCTATAATTAAATATATTTAAAATATTTAAATTCTTAATACTCCAGATATTGACTCAATTAAATTGTATATACAAAGAAAATATAGAAAAATAATATAATAATTTGGAGTAAAGATGGTAAAAGTAAAAGTTAGGAAAAAATAATAAAATATATTTTAATTGCATCCAATATATTTTAATATATTTTAAAAGTTTGCTCTCTCTCAATTTATAGACGTTGTCTAAATTGTAATATGTTTTTTAAAAATATAAGGTTTTTCTTAGTACACTACAAGTTAAAATAAGTCCACCATAGACTTTGAAAATGGAGACCGTTTAAAAATCAACTGCCCCAACTCATTCAAATTGCATCCAATAACTTTCCGTATTGAAAACGACATTAGGATTTTAAATATATTTCGGCTCGATCTTTCGGCTCAAACTTTAGCGAGCTTTAAAAAAGATAAAAAAAATAAATTGGTGACAAATGTTTTTAAAAAAATTTGAAATTTTGAATACAGATCAAAGCAATAATTGATGCCTTAACAGGTTATGTAGCTGCATGCACATTTTGTTCAGTGCTATCTTTTTTTCTCTCGACTCATTACGAATCGAAAATGGCTCTTGACATGGCATATCAGGATTGGCTCGGATTCAAACAGACACTCCAAAATGGGGCTCGATTCGAGCCACGAGCCGACTATCCAAATTTACACCTCTACTTGCATTAAATGCCATGATTTAGAGTAAACCATATTCCAAGAAAATATAGTCATAGCCTAATCTGGAATTTTATATATCTCTTTACACAAGGGACAGGTCAAACATGCCAATTTGGACCATCAGAATTGGAAGGGAATAGGACTTGCGCAACTAGGATAATTATATATTGATATAAGATATCAAACTATGCCCGGCCATTATTCCACATTACAATTTTTCTCTTTCTTATTTTAACCACATAATCTTTCATAAAATAATATTATACGTAAATCTAAATTTTTTTCTTTTTTTCAACCACACGTTCTCCAAAAATGTATAATTGAAAATTTTATAAAAGTTGTAATCTTGTAGAAATTTATAATTAATATTAATTATTAATTTTGACTTAAATATTTATTCCTTTTAAGATAAACCAAATAGAGGATAAATAGATTCACAATACACACAATCAGTTTTTCTAAACTAATACAAGCCATCTATTTGAGTTGCAATGATTGCGCAAATTCAAAGTCAATAAAGTCTGCAAATGGACATGAGAATATAAATGGCGTAACTATGAATTGACTAATAAAAATTAGGGTCGTTTAATTGCAAAAATAAAATTTGGATAATTACCTAAAATTTATTTTATTGAAAATTATCAATTAATTGTATTTAATTTGTATAATTTTTCACTTGAAGAATATTGAAATTTTTCATCTTTTGATGTTTGATTAACTTTGTTTTCTATGAAAATTGTATTATTGCTAACTATTGGTGTTTGACCCATTTCTAAGATATTTCCTAAAATCTTCAAGTAACCAGCAATCATTGAAGAGAAGACGAAAGAGTGATTTAAAATTGAATAGTGTAAAGAAAAATAATGTACTTTACAATAAAAAATGATTTGGAATAGAAAATACACAAACAATGTTTTCTCCTTGATAGATACATATTTTTCACTAATGGTGAGCTGAAGAGAAATTAGGTGGACTAATGTTTTCCACATACATAATTGACAAAAGGCATACACACTATATATTACAAAACACTGCACATTAATTGTTTATATTACAAAACACTGCACATTAATTGTTACATGTGTGCGTTACAAAAAACTTTCGAAGTACTACTTATGTGGATTAAGTTTTCCAAATACATACAAGTTAATACATACTAACGCCATAGGTCATGTGCAATCTAAGGTACTGAAGGAAAATAACGACCAAGTTTGTCAAATACCAAAGCACGCATGTATTTTGTACTCACCAAGTTCATAAATACCTTAACAAAACCATCGTCGAATCGAAAGGCTTTCATGACTTGCATAATGTCGTCCATGTGTAGGTTCATGGCCTCTAGCTTCTCTAGAATCAACTACCAGTTGACATGATTCAATGTATCTAGTGAAGCTTGCATTTCCATAGATTGAGCAATTTTTGTAGATGAATCAACAATCCTTGATAGGGTGATAGTACTCTCATCCGCCGATTGTACACATCGACGCTTTGCTTTGTTGGTCCCTTCTTCGGCGGTATATTTATGAGCATGAACTGGGCTATGATCAATCTCCACATTTTTCATAACTACCTTATTCACACTTTCATCAGTTACTACATAAAAGAGATAACAACTTGTTAAAAGTTTATATATGAATACAATCAAAATATCGAATTGTAAAATATATTTCCATTGTCACTTCGTTTGTGCACAACCAACACTTTTTCAACAAGTGAAGTGATCATAAAACAATCCATTTCATCACTCCAATGTACATGATGAGTCCTAGCATTAAGATCCACTTGTAATCTACCAAACTCAATATCATTCCCATCCGAAGGGGTGGTCGGTCTAGGAACTCGAAAAGGGCCCATAGACTTCGTCAATTCTGTGTCATCGCCTGAAAATAGAAAAAAAGGTCAATATTAGCATAAATAGAAGGAACAACATTATTGCTTGAAAACAATCTAACAACAACATAAACCAGGCGAAGAGATTTGAAACTATATCATAGATGCAAATGTAGATAGCCTTGGAAATAAGAAAACATTACAACGGAGCAAATATCGAAGACAATGTTACAACATTAACAAGTATAGAAGAAATCTTAGTACAAGACAAGAACACTAGCAAGTTTATCTTCAAACATTACAGGGAAAAACAAATAATGAAATACAACATAGTAGATCCAATCGAAATCCATTCCCTGCATCATGACTTGGATAGTAAGTGGCCCACATGTCTTCAGCCATTGTATCCCTATTACTAGACCATGCAGCTTCTACTGAAAAATATAGGAGCATTTAGTATGTCATCTTCAGGTGCATCAACATGCTCAGAGTTAACCTCATCATCGCTACGATAATAGTCCTTGGCATAAAGATCATCTGCATCATAAATCCTTAAGAAGTTGTAAATAGCACAACAATCGAAGACAATCCTTGCTTGTGTCTTAATGTCGTGGTATGGTTGATGCCTCAGATATGTGAATCTTTTTTTAAGCAGACCAATAATCCTCTCCACAACATTTCGTAGACATGAATATCAAAATTAAACAGCTCTTTCTTGCTTTCAGGCCAATGTCCATCAATATCTCTACGATGATATCGAGTCCAGCGGTAGGGTGCTAGAAATCCTAGAAGCAATGGAAATCCGACATCGGTAAGATAATATTTACCTATTCCACACATGGTTGTTAAGTTGTTGTTCTTTATTGAAAGAGGTGAAAACCAAATCATCAAGCAAGAAGTGGATCTTACCAACATGAATCGTTAGCCTATGACTTTGTTGTAAAGCTGCACTCCTTAACAACCGACCGTTGTAGGCGGATAGCTCCCAACTGGCAAGTACATACGTAAACTTCATATCAAATGTACAAGCAACCAAAACATTCTGAGTTATCATTTGCTTTATATTGCGATACCTCACTTGTTCCTCTATGGAGACATTTGTAGGAATGTGAGTACCATCGATTGCCCCCACAGAATCCTCATATGAAAAGAAAAAAATTTGGTCCCAAAAGGAATAGTGATTGTGAAGGAAAAATAAATGAAGTTAAACATTACCAGCTAACCTGAAAATATTGGAACCATGGCTTCACCTTATCCTTCTCGTATGGTGAGTTATGAATAGTGACATTGTTCATAACATCTCTGTACAATCCAAGCCAAGCCTGTAAAACTCTATGGAAGTAGTAACTCGCCGTTTGACCATATCTATAGAGCATAAAACTTCCAATTCGATTACGGTGGACATGTCCAACGATGTTGAGAATTATAGTCACTCTTTCCTCTATTTTGACAAATCAATTGTCAACCAAATCATATGTTCATGAGCACATAATCTTTGAAACAGAGCTATCTTCATCATGACAAATTCTAAACAGGGGTGTATATTTAGCTTCTGTTTGAGGTGCATTATTCAGACAATAAAATGAGTAATCCAACTGTTTGAGCTGCAATGTTTGACTTTTTATTCCACGCCAATTCAATTTTTTTGAAATTAACGGTCAAACATTTTATTTTTCTTTGCTATTAATGGCCTCAAACAGACACTTACAGAATGTTGAGGGAAACAGAGTTAACCAGAGTAATTTCAATTCTTTGTTGGATTTATCAAGATCATTTGAGGTGTATAAAATTGATTTTCTTACTGCTACTTTTCTACCATCAAGCGTCGCTTCCCAAACCACACTTTTTGTACCTATAACCAAAGGAAAGAAAAAAAAAACCCCCCAATTTACATAAACTGAAAACACCGCAAAAAAAATGACATAAAAAAGAACTAAAAGAAAAACAAACAACCCATCTAACATAAATTGGAAAAAAAAATTAAAGAAAACATTTTTATTTGCAGAAAGTTGGCATTTGTGTGTTAAATTATACCTCTAACGATGGGAGAAAAGAGAGTATGAGAGGAAGATGAGAGGTGAAGAGGGATTAAATAGCTGTGGCAACACCCTCGAATGCAGGTGTTCGGTTCTACAATTTCCAATACCCTTAAATGTAGGGTGAGAAATGGGAATGCGGGAGTGGCGTGAGAAGAAAGAAAAAGGGAAATGATAGGGTTTGACGTGAGAAGAAAGAGAAAGGGAAAGTATGAGTTTGGTTTAATTGCCAAGAAAACAAAAAATCAGTTTACCCATGAGTATTTCAATTCCTCATTTTTGTGGAATAAAGGGTAATGTGACCGAAAATGAGAAAAGCAATTGCCAAGAAAATATTTCCTATCAAACAGGTTAAAAAGTGGAAAATTGTGGGATAATTTACATCTTCCATGGAAAATTTGGCCTATCAAATAGGGTCTTAGATTTTTAGTAGATTTTAATAAAAGTTGATTAATTGTATAATAGAAGACTAATAAAAATAGTGAGTTTAATTAAATATGTGATTAAACACGAGTTTTAAAAAAATTAATTTTATTTAGAAGTTTTAG
>CAIGRB010054436.1:32779-48983 GCA_903798255.1 Fraxinus quadrangulata | reverse complement strand
ATATATATATAGTCATGGAGCTTTCAATCAATTCAATTATATAAATATATATATAGTCATGGAGCTTTCAATCAATTCAATTGCAAACTAGTTAATTGAATGGTTCAATTCACTGATTAAAATAAGAGTTATACATATCACCTTGTGAACTGTTCACATCGCTCTCTTTGTTCTGAGTATGTTGAAAGTTCATATTCTAGCTTTTGTGACGACTAGCATTTTGGTCAAGTTCATGTTGGTGCCAACCATTGATGAACGACAATGAAAAGTTGTTGGCATTAGTAATTGTTGGGGGATGTGCGGTAGAATATGTAAATGGTTGTTCAAGACAAGGATTTATACTAGTTTTAAAACACTTTTTCCTTAAGACAATATTGCCTCACAACGGTGCTTATGGACTACGACACTTGTCTTATAAGATACAACTTGTGCTAGAAGCACTTCAAACCACAAGCAATAACGAATATAGAATGATTTTTTCTCTTTACACTAAAAAAGGGTTTTAGAATGATTTTTGAAGAATATTTTGCAAGAGTTTTTTGTATTATGCTCAAAGCAAATGATATGGGATGCATAATGGACGTCCAATGGATCCTTTAAATAGAAGAGGAAATGTTGTGAATGAAATGCCGCACCCCAAACTCAGCAACATTTGCCAAAAATCACAGCATTTACTGTTTTGGCATCTCGATTGAGTAACAATGACACATTTTCATTTGAATTTCTCTCACTAGCATGTCGCTAAACTGTCACTTGAGCGATAGACGAGCGATAAAGATAGTCATTTTCCAGCCCATGTATCCTCTTTTCTATTGAACTTTGGAACACAATTTCTCATTCATTCGTTGATTTTGAGATTTCAAATATACCACGATGATCTACTCGACGAGTAGAATAATTATTCTATTTATATTCATATTTTGATTATCGGATCAAATTCAAATATTTGGTCGAATTTAATACAAAAGTTACTTTCACATGATTTCGTTCTCTAAACCAAATTTTAACGATCCTCCACGTGAATGAAAATTCGAATATACTCACACTATGTAGAAATATGATGCATTGTGGGGAGAGAGAGGGTGAAAGAGAGAGAGAGCAGAAATATACTACATCGGGTAAAGTAGCTTCCGACTTTAAACATTCCTTAGTGAAATACTATTGGATTTACTTGGCTAATTGGTGAACGTAATGTCTTGAACCATTCAACCATTGGTGTAAACCAAGATAATAATACTCAAACAGATGCATTTCCTAAATCGTTCATGGCTCTCATGAGTTGGTTCATTTTGGCCCTGAACCACTCTTAGATTTCATAAGTGTTTAAAAAATTTCAGCCTTTGAAAATTTTTCATTGAAGTGACCCCACCTCATACTTATATACGTGAAATCCTATTAAGAGTATTTTATCATACTCCATTTGACTTAATCAAGATATAGGAATCATTAAAAGAGTATATTAACCTCTAATCAATCCGTAAAAAGTACTTTAATATCGTAGGAATGAGTTAGGAAATAATTTCCTAAGTGCTTCATTGAATCCTCATAACTTAGTTGTCCATTTGAACCAAAATCTTGAGATCTTCAATCAATAAGGTAAGGTTACCATTATAAAGACCCTTACGTAGTAGGCTTTAGTCTCATTTGTTCGCTAGGCTACGTACTTGATCTCTAGGTAAATCTTTTGTAAGTGGATCTGCAATGTTCTCCTTTGATTTCACATGATCTATGGAGATGATGTCATATAAGATTAGTTGTTTAATGGTATTATGTCTGCGACCTATATGTTTAGATTTTTCATTATACATGCTGCTTTGAACCCTTCTAATAGTCGATTGACTACCACAGTATATACTAATCGCAAGTATCGGCTTGGGTCAACATGAAATATCTTCTAGAAAATTACGAAGTCATTCTGTTTCTTCTCCAGCTTTGTCCAAAGTAATAAACTCTGATTCCATCATTGATCGAACTATACACGTTTGTTTCGTAAATTTCCATGATACAGCAGCTCCACCAATGGTAAATATATAACAACATTACGGTATTTCTGAACAAGTTCCTGGATAACAAGCCTAAAGGTTTTCTTATTGATGATATCACTATTGATGATAGTGACGATATTGATGATAGTGACAATATTGATGCTAGTGACGATATTGATCTTGACTTTGATACGGAGCTGGAACTGCTAACTATGATGAATGCGCTAACTATGGATATGATGCCGGAAATAGACCGATTTTATATCACCCTTCAATTCGAATTAGCTATGTCAGATATCCAATTCGATCATAATATCCTTCCAATACTGCAGGATATTTTGTAAAATGTAATCCATAGATTAAGGTATACTCCAAGTACTTAAGAACCCTTGTTAAAACCTTCTAATAATCATGGTTTGGATTACTTGTAAATCTACTCAGTTTATTCACAGTATACGTTATATCTGGTCGAGTACAGTTTATAATATACATTAGACTACCTAAAACCTGTGAAGACTTTAGTTTTGATACACATTCATCCGTATTTTTGACTAAGTGTAAACTTGTGTCAATATAGGGTTTCGCAGGACTTTCCTTTAGTATATTATACTATTTCAGTACACTCTCAATATAATGAGATTGGGAAAGAACGATTTCTTTCAGTATTCTAGATATCTTAATCCTTAATATTACATCAGTTACGTCCAAGTCTTTCATATCAAAATGTTTTGTTAACATCCTCTTGATAATTATCATTATTTCATGACTATTGGCTATTATCAACATGTCGTCTACATATAGACATATAATCACGTAAGCCTTTGGTGTATATATAATATATACATACTTGTCACACTCGTTTATCTTAAACCCATTAGGCGACATTGTTTTGTCAAACTTTCGATGTCATTATTTAGGGACTTGTTTCAATCCATACAAGGTTTTTATAATTTACAAACTTTTTATTTATGATTAGGAGAGACAAACCCTTCGAATTATTCCATGTATATCTCCTCTTCTAACTCACCATTTAAGAATGTCGTATTTACATCCATTTGATGAATCTCAATATTATGTAATACTGCAATAACAATTAACAATCTTATCGATGTGATTTTATTAATATCAAAGAAATCAAATAATTCCTTTTGTCTATATCCATTAGCAACCAATCTATCTTTATATTTGTCAATGGATTCATTTGGTTTAAGTTTCCTTTTAAAAATTCATTTACACTCTAAATGTTTGTTCCAGGGGGTAAACCAACTAACTCCCAAGCATGATTTTACATTATAGAATCTATTTCACTATTGATAGTTTCTTTCCAATACAGTGCTTTCGGTGTAAACGAAGTGGATATTCTATCATTTTTACAACGCCTTGGTTCTTCCTCATTTAAAGTGTCATTTGTAATATCATAAGTTCTTTTATTTGAACTTGTATTTTTCTTATTCTTATATGGAAAAATATCTTCAAAAAATGATGCATTTCTTGATTCAATTATTATTCCAACATATATATCTTAAATTTCAGATTTATGCACAAGAAAACGATATGCACTACTATTATTGGCGTACCCAATAAATATGTAATCAATAATCTTAAGTCCGATTTTCATCTGTTTAGACTTAGATACTTCAACCTTAGCTAAACATCTCCACACTTTCAAGTATTGGTAAGAAGGGGGATGATATTTCCATAGTTCATATGGAGTTTCTTCAATTTTCTTAAGGAGTATCTTCTTAAGAATGCTATTTATCGATAGTATAGCTTCCCTCCACAAGTTCTAAAGTAGATCTGAACTTATCAACATTGAGTTCATCATCTCTCTAAGAGTTCAATTTTTACATTCAACAACACCATTTGATTGAGGTAAGTAAGGTGTCGTTTGATGAATGATTCCATGCCCGGAACAGTATTTTTCAAACAGTGCCTCGTATTCACCATATCTATTACTACGAATACTTTTTATTTGCTTACCAAGTTGAATTTCAACTTTCATCTTATAATGTTTAAAGACATTTAAGGCTTCATCTTTACTTCGTAGTAGAAAGACATAACAATACATTGTACAATTATCAATGAAAGTTATAACGTATTTCTTACCACCTTTAGTTTGAATAAATTTCAAATCACATATATCGCTATGTATTAACTAGAAAGGTGTCGTATTCCTTTGAATTGAGTTAAAAGGTGTTTTTGCCTACTTTATTTAGACGCATACTTCACATTTATGATAATAATCATTCTTAAGCGTCGAAATTAAACTTTGATTCATAAGTTTGCATATTGATTTAAAATTGACGTATCCTGAGTTAAAAGGTGTTTTTGCCAACTTTATTTCAACGCATACTTCACATTTATGATTATAATCATTCTTAAGCGTCGAAATTAAACTTTGATTCATAAGTTTGCATATTGATTTAAAATTGACGTATCCTAATCGACTATGTCATAAACAAGACAATTCAAACATATAAGTAGAATTCAAAGGTTTTCATAATGCATTGTTTAGGTACAATTGTAAGAACGTTCATTTTGAACATTCAATCACATTCAGAAACAACCGCTGAAAGATTCATTTCTTGTATGCCTTCAGAAAGAGTGACTCTTTCAACCACATTTGCTTGTGCATTCTTTTCAGACTTTCAACATTCATTAGAGCTATGTCCAGCTTTTTCACAATTGTAACAGTTGCCTTTAAATTTCTAGGCATTTTTGGA
Organism: Fraxinus quadrangulata; assembly: GCA_903798255.1. Classification (NCBI taxonomy): domain Eukaryota; kingdom Viridiplantae; phylum Streptophyta; class Magnoliopsida; order Lamiales; family Oleaceae; genus Fraxinus; species Fraxinus quadrangulata. Next base: position 44,275 of record CAIGRB010054436.1, on the reverse strand, counting down.
GTTGTCACTTTTTGGTACTACACCTGAGATCTTTCGTTTCTTGTTTACAACTTTTGAACCAGTTTTAACAAAATTTGATTTAGTTTGAACAATAGATTTCCTTTTAGTATTTCTATTTTCTTGATCTATCCTTAGTCAGATATAAATTCCTCCAAATTCATCTATTTGCGTTTATGCTTGAGATAGTTCTTAAAATCTCTCCACATAGGAGGGAGTTTTTCAATTATGGCAGCAACTTGGAAGGACTCACTCAATTCTATCTTTTTAGCATCTATGTCATGTAGTAGAATTTGAAGTTCTTGTAATTGACTGTCCACGATTTTGGAGTCTACCATTTTGTAGTCCAAAACTTGTCAACAATGAACTTCTTTGTTCCGGCATCCTCATCTTGTACTTCTTTTCCAATGAATCACGTAGATCCTTGGCCGAGTTTATTGAACTATATACTCCAGAAATTGTATCGTCCAATTCATTTAGAATGTAATTCTTGTAAAGAAAATTTGAATGCTTCCATGTATCTAATGCAATAAACTATTTACGATTATTTTCTCCTTCTTATATAATAGGAGCTCTTTCTTTTAGAAATTTGTCAAATTCAAAATAGTAAGATAGAACATCTTTTATTACCATCTTTCAAAATCCACACCTCCATACTTTTTCGATTTTTCCCCATATGGGATTTGAGAGCTCGATATAGGTATGGCCAAAGGCGAAACCACATGATTTGTACCATTTTTTGTTTAACTTGATGTAATCCCAACAGGATTTATTTATGTTATAAACCGAAGTTCAACGTATAGAAACATAGAAAGAAATGAATAGTACACAAAGGGTTATTCCAAAGATGAAGAAAGGATATGACAACCCAAAAAAGGGCTATTGTCTTAAAATTGTTGGGGGATGCGCGGTAGAATGTGTAAATGATTGTTCAAGACAAGGGATTATACTAGTTTAATTCACATTAGCGTAATTAAACTACAAAGAAAGAAAGTAAGAAGAAGAAAACAAAAGAAAAACGAAATCCGAGACAAGTGAAAATACTTTCTCCTTGAGACAATATTGTCCCACAACGGTGCAACGGACTACCACTTGTCTCCCAAGATACAACGGATACAATTTGTGATAGAAGTATTTCAAACCACAAATAACAACGAATTTAGAACGAATTTTTCTCTCTACACGAAAAAACGATTTTAGAATGATTTTTGGAGAGCATTTTGCAAGAGTTTTTGGTATTATGCTCAATTCAAATGATGTGGGATGTAAAATGGACGTCTAAAGGGTCTTTTATATAAAAGATGAAATGTTGTAAGTGAAATTTCGCACCTAAAATTCAGCAACATTTGCCAAAGGTCGTAGCATTTACTATCGTTGGTCTCTCGCTCGAGCAGCAATGAATCATTTTCGTTACAATTTCTCTCACGAGCCTGTAGCTAGACTGTCGCTCGAGCGACAATCCCATCGCTTAAACAATAGGCGAACGATGGAGATAGCCATTTTTCTGCCCGTATATCATATTTTCTATCCAACTTTGGACCGCAATTTCTCATTAATCTAGAATTGATTTTGAGATTCCAAATATATTACGACGATAAATTTAACAAATGAATTTATATTGATAAATTAAATTTCTAAAGGCAATTTTTTGAAATTATCATCGATGAAAAACTCGATTATTAATCTTAATTTATTACTTTGAATTGTTACTTTATTACATATGGACTTTTTCATAAAAATTGTTTTTTTTATTATTATAATTTATTCGGCAGCACGATTTTTGCAAAAAATTAAATTATTTAAAAATTATTTAATATTAAGATATACAGAAAATTATTTTGAAATAAAATTTTATAATTTGAACATTTCCAAACCTATATGTGTTTCCTAAAATGGGGTCGCCAATTTATAAAAATCTGTACAGATTTGTCGAAGTTATGACCGAAAGCTGCTTCACAATCAATTTTTGAGCTCTCTGTCCACTCCAAGTTTTAAAATTATGCTAAATAGTACATACAATATCCATTGCTCACACATTTTTCGATTTTAATACTGTATAATACAATCTATCTTATCAAATAAGTCATTTACACATACAATCGTGTATACAAGAATTTCAATGTATTTAAAAAGTTCAAGTATATTTAATTGAGGCTCTTAAAGATTCTTAAAAAAAAAGTCTTTAAAAGTTATGGGGTATTCAATTGAAACTTTTTAGAAGTCCCTATAAGTCATGAGGTATTCAAATAGACAGTGGTCTTTGGAGAATTCTCTATTTACTAGACTTCTGAAGACTTTTGGTGAAAGATATAAATTGCAAATATCAAAAAAAAATCTCTCATATACTTTGATTTTAAATATTTCAAAAGAGTTGAAATATGCAACTTATAATATTATTTGGAATTAAAATTTGGGAAATTTGGCCAAATAGTCTAGTTGGACAATAAATTTGGATAAATGGCCTTTGACCAACATTAAAACAAAAATTAAAAAAATTAAAATGTTTTAATTGGTAAAATGACAAATTTGGCCTTCAATTTATATCAAAATATTCATCCAATTTCTTTCATTTCACCTTATTTTTTCTTATTCATTCACACTTTGAAACTCTATTCCCCAAATTTGAATTCTAACATCTTCTTCTTCACCTTAGTTTTCAGTGCATTTCAAAATTATCAAGATCTTTTCTTTGATTCAAGTTTATTTCACATTACTTCATCTCTCTATGGCAAGAGCTATTACAACAAAACATGTAATTCTTTCCTCCAATATTCTTTTTTTCATTTTGAAATTTGGTGTAGGTTTAGAATGAAAAAGTGTAAACAAGGCATCTTTTATGATTTCACAATTTACTTCTATATTTAATTTAGTTTTAGTTGAGTTTTTTTAATGTGCATGAATTTTTGACACATTTGGGGTTTTGAAGATGATGGGTTAAAAAGAAATTCATATATTAATAGTAAAGTATTCACCCAATTTCCCTCACTTCGCCTCCTTCTTTCTTCTTCTCAATTTCACTGTGAAACTATTTTCTCTAAATTTAAAACTAACGTCTACTTCTTCACCTCAATTTCTTGTACATTTCAAGATTACAAAAAATTTCTTCTTTCATTCAAGTTTATTTCACACTACTTCATCTCTCTTTGTTACAAATTGGTACAGTAAAAATGTAATTTTCCCTTCAATTTTTCTTCATTTTGAAATGTGATTTTGTGCTTCAATTGGAGTAGAAATGACATGAAAAGTAAAAAAAAATGGATTATTTATGATTTCTTGGTTTATTTGTATAATTTTAGTTGAGTTTGTTTTAGCATTGATGAATTTTTGATACATATGGAATTTTGAAGATAATGGGTTAATGAGGAATTCATCTATTAGCATTGTTATAAACAAAACTTGTGTCAATAACATGATAAAGAAATTACTAATAAAACTTATCAATGAAGTCCCTTTGTTGTTTTGATAACAATCATAAATACGTGATGTAATGGATTAGTTATTTGTTTCTCATATTAGTTCTCTTTTAGCCGTAAATTTGATTTTTTTTTAATGTTTATTTTTTATTCCTTGTTGCAGTAATAGTAGTTATTGTAGTAGGAATTTAGATTATTGAAGTTCACTAATTTGGGTGGGGTATTCGGAGGGTGTTGGAGTTAAGTTGTTCAATTGTATAGAGAAGATATGTACATGGATGTTTGGATGTAGATTAAGGTTTAAATTTTTGGAGGAAAGATTGAAAGTCATTAAAAGTGAGTAAGGTAAAAGCCTTGCTGCAGTATGTTCTCGCTTGAGTGAAAAACAAGGGCAAGTCTACCTCTAACTATTTAAGGAAAGAACAGAAGTAGGAAGGGCACCTCTTGTATCTTGCAGAAAATTTATTTTGAATTCCTAAACATGAAGCAACACATCTTTTGTGGGGAAACATAGCACTACAAGATATAAACATTGAGATTTTGATCGTTCAATACCTTCGAATTCTAAATTCTAGTTTTATATTTTGTTCTTTATTTCTTTTAAGAGTTTTTGTTTATTTGTTTGGCATTAGCTCATTAAAGATTGATTAATTCTTGGACATTTGCTACAATATTATATGTGTTGGTTGGATATTCTAAAATAACAAATATTTTCTAAGTTAGATTATGTAGGTTAAATGTTTACAAGCGTCCATGATTACAATACAAGTGCTGTTACAAGATATATAAGTTTCCATAAGAACAATATAAGTACTGGATTTGTAAGCGTCCATGAGAATGACACGAGTGTCGTTATTGAAATGAAAGAGTTCTTGAGAATAGCACAAGTGCCGTTATCGACTTATAAGAGTCCATTATATCATTTTAATAGTTCTTTATCACATGTCCATTGCTTGAAGTCGTTATGTTAGAAACAAATCAAAATATAGGAGAAAATAATAGAAAAACACAAGTGTCATTACTTAGAAAAAAATGACCCGTGGGTCATTCCATTTGTAAACACGATTTTAAGCAGCAGCTGGAATAAAGAAAACCCTTGTGCCGTTTTATCGATAAACACGAAAACGGTCCTTGTACCATTCTGAGATGAGAACGTATATTAAAATGGTATCATTAGCGTTATGTTTTTAAATGCATTCATGACAATTGTATTTGTATCGTTACTGAGATGAAAACATCTATTATAACAGTATAACTGTCATTATGTTTCTAAATATACTTGTCCATTAGAACGACACTTATATTGTTATTAAATTGAAAAGAGAACGGTACAAATGTCCTTTAAGGGATAAAAAGGTCCTTGAGAATGGCACTTGTGTCATTACTGAGATGAAAAGTTCTAAAAGAATATACAAGTGTTGTTATCAAAATATAACTTGTCCATGAGAACGACACTTGTGTCATTACTGTGAAGAAAATGACACTTGTGTCATTCTATCTATAAACATGACTATAAACATACATGGCCTATCCATGCCCTAATAATCAATAACTTGTCCATGAGAACGACACTTATGTATTTCTATTAGAATAGTATAACTTTGATCCGTAAATTTAGTTAAATGTTGTTGTAATTATAGTTTGGATACCCTTCATTTAAAGATTTACGAGAATGACACAAGTGATGGTATAAATGACACAAACATGTTCATGAGAACTGCATAAGTGTCATTACTGTGAAGAAAACGACACGTGCCGACAGTGGGTTGACAACATTTATTAGAACGGTATGATTGTCATTATATTTGTAAATAAAAGTTCATGAGAACGACACTTATGCCATTACTGAGTTATGAAAAGAACAACGTGATCAACTAATTGTCGCAACTATGTAGAAAAGGACACTTATGCCGTTACTGATATGAGAACGTCTACTAAAATGGTAGAACTATCATTATGTTTGTAAATCAAACTCCATGAAAATGACACTTGTCCCATTACTATATATAAAACGACACTTGTGTCGTTCTGCCTATTAACAAGAGTATAAAGAGCAACTATATGTCCGAGACCTGATAATTGATAAGCTGAACTAATTAAGTAGCAGAATCGACAAGCCATTTACAACATTGGAGAGAAGAGTTCATTACTTATACTTTCTAAAGAGTGTCGAACAAGACTTGAGATTTTACCGTTGGATACCTTATAATATATGTCAATTTCACCATTATTCATCAAATAATCAACACTTGTGTCGTTATGTCAATAAATACATTCATAAGTAGCCACGATCCGTCCAAAACACGATAATCGATAGGTTGAACTCGTTTAAGTTGCAAGATAAATATGATGTTTACAATATTAGAAAGATATGCTCATTATTTATACTATCTAATGAATTTAGATTAAGATCTGTGATTTCACCGTTTGATACCATATATTCTATATCAATTCTACCGTTATTTGTCACATAATCAATATTTTCGTCCTTCTTATGTTAGGGGGTCCAATAATTGACGTCGTTCTACTGGAAAAGTAGTAAAATATTAGAGAAATCAACAAAATTGTACAAATGCCTTTAACAACACTTGTGATGTTCTGTCAATAAACAAGAGTCATGACCCGTCCGAGACTCGATAATCGATAAGTTGAACTCATTTAAGTTGAAAGATGGATAATCCATTTACGACATTCAAGAGATATGCACATTACTTATACTTTCTAACTAATTTAGCTCAAGACTTGTGATTTCACCATTTGATACTATGTATTCGATGTCAATTCTATGGTTATTTGTCACATAATCAACAATTATGACTTTCTTAAGTTAGGAGATCTAATGCTTGAGTTCGTTTTATCGGAAGAGAAGCAAAATATTGAAAAAAATTAACAGAACGGTACAAGTGCTGTTAAACGACCATTGTGTCGTTATGTCTGTGAACGTGAGTATAAGCATCCACGACCTATTCGAATCTCGATAACCGATAAGTTGAACTCATTAAAGTTATAGGATGGACATTTACAACATTCAAGAGATATGCTCATTACTAATACTTTCAAACGAACGTAGATCATGAATTGTGATTTCACTGTTCGATACCATATTTTCTATATCAATTCTTTGATTAGTTATCACATGATCAACATTTTCGACATTTTTAAGTTAGAGGGTCCAATACTTAAAGTTGTTTCATTGAAAAAATATCCAAATATTGGAAAAATTAACAGAACGGCACAAGTGCCGTTTAATGACCCTTGTGTCATTATATCTGTAAACACGAGTGTAAGCAGTCACGACCCTTCCGAGCCACGATAATCGATAAGATGAACTCATTTAAATTGTATGCTAGACATGCCCTTTACAACATTTGGGAGATAAGCTCGTTACAAATACTTTCAAACGAATTTAGATCATGACTTGTGATTTTACCTTTTGATACCATATATTCTATATCAATTATACCGTTAGTTGTCACATTATCAATATTTTTGACCTTATTAAGTCAGGAGGTCCAATGCTTGAGGTCATTCCGCTGAAAAAGTAGCAAAATATTGAAGAAATCAACAAAATGGCACAAGTGCCGTTTAACAACCATTGTGTCGTTATGTCTGTAAACACGAGTATAAACAGTCATGACCTGTCCGAGCTACGATGATCGATAATCTGAACTAATTTAAGTTGCATGATGGACGTGCCGTTTACAACATTCGGGAGATATGCTCATTACTTAATCAACATGAAAAAATAGAACAGAACAAATGTCGCTACTGTTTTGAAAACGGCACATGTGTCGTTACAGCACCATTGATGTTTTATTGTAACAAAAAAAAAAGTACAACTATCGTTATTGCTTCATCAGGTCTAAGACAATGACAAAATCATCTTTCCAAACATTATAAATAGTTTACTTTTCCAAACGACAAAAATAGTACATCATAACATAACACCACCATCATTTTTCAATATTACAAAACCAATACATCATAACACTACAAAAGCCGCATATGTGTCGTATTGTCTTCATCGTTTATGTCTCTCGCTGAGTGGTATACAATCTGTACAGGTGATATGGTTATGCCCAGTTGTCAAACACCCATTACACTTACGAGACTTGCGCACCTCTCCAGTTTAGTGTTTCCTCTTTTTTGGTGGACATCCACTTCCTTTTCGTGTCAACGGTCATATCATCTTTCTTGATCAAATATTATTGGAAATTTCCCAGTCCACCTTGTTTGGCAATGTATATATATATATATATGGAAGATAGCGGTTGTAGTGTCATTCTATACTACGTAAAACGGTTAGAGTGCCGTTCTGTACTACAGACTGTCCAATAGTTGCGGACAGTATAGAAATACACCAAGTGTAAAAAAATCAACTAAAATATCATTTCATACTATATTCAACAATAAAATGATCAATGTACATGAGATTTCTAAAAATACCTTTCTTTTTTCTTCAAATATAATAGAGACTTTAATGTAGATAATATAAAAATCAAAATTTTTGTTCAAATGCTCAAAATATTAGATAAGATAGTAAAGAATATAATGAATAACAAGATTTTGGTGTAGCAAGCACACAGAGAGGCGAAGAGCACCTTGATACGATTGAAGATAAATTGAGAAATTTGTTAAGATTGAAAGAGTGTTTGGGTCTCTTTTCATTATATGGATATTTTAGACATTTGATAATGTTTATTTATTGTATTTTGTAATTGAGACCATTTCACCAACAAACATTGAGAAAATGTTATTTATTCAACTACATTGTTTTACTAGGTCTTTTAACAAACTTTACCTTAAAATTTTATAATTTGACCATTTCCAAACTTACAAGTGTTTCCTAAAACAATCATGCAGAGCCAAACCATTATAATCTTCCTAAAATGGGGTTGCCAATTTATAACAATCTGTACAGATTTGTCAAAATTGTGACCTATGCGGCTTCACAGTCAATTTTTGAGTTCTCAGTCCACTTCAAGTTCTAAAATTATGCTAAATAGTACCTACACATTTACACCTACACTCACGTATACAAGAATTTCGCATCTTAGGGAGTGTATTCATTTGGGATTTTCATATATTTTTGAGAATTTAAAAAGTCTGGGTGCATTTAATTGAAACTATTAAAGATTTTCTAAAAGTTTAGAGGTATTCAATTGGAACTTCTATAGACTTTTAAAAGGTCTTTAAAAGTTACGGGGTGTTCAATTGAAATATTTTAGAAGTCTCTATAAGTGATGAGATATTTAAATAGACAATAATTTTTGGAGAATTCTCTACATATTGAACTTCTAGAGAATTTTTGGTGAAAAATATATATAAAAAAAATCACTCATATACTCTCAGATTTGTGGAAATTTCAGAACCCTAAAAAAGAACGTCTTTTTTATTTGAATTATAGGATTTTTCTCATATCTTTTCAATTCATTTGCTGTGATCAATTTATGATTATTCTATTTATAAATAATTATTTTTTAATTGAAATTATATGCAATTGTTTCAAAATGTAGAATTCCATGTAATCGACCTTTTTTTTTATTAAGAATAATTTGTGTTCTTAGAATTTATATTAATTTCATGAAGTTTTTTTGGTTATGTTCTTAGAAATTGATGTAAGTTTTTTATTTTATTTTATTTGCGCCAACTTGAATGATTGGGCCATGACTAGAGCGATTTTACCCAAAAACAAATTGTGGGCATAATAGTTCTAAAAAAATATTAATTACGTAGTGAGAAAAATTATAATTTTTCAGATAAAAATCTTTAATCAAAGTATACAGAAGTCCATGAAATACTTTTATTAATTCTTAACAAATCCATAAAAATCAATTCAAAATCCATAAAATCCACAAAAGCCACCCACTTAAAAAGGTTTATAGAAGTCTTTAAAAATCTTAATTAAGTACACCACCTTAAGTATTTTTATAGCAACCACATTGCATCATAATTATTTACTTTTCCATAAAGAAAGGATAGTTTATGGGTTTTTGTTCCTAATTTGATTTTTGTCCTCTACTCAAATAAGATGAGAAATAAATAAAGATTGATAGATTTGCTGATACAGATTGGAAAAATCAATAAAGAAACAAGAAACTAACTCGAGAAATATTCAATCACGAAATTCCTAAATCTCCCATGAGACTCGAGTTCACCGTCAATCCTGCTAGTCCTATCCACTGGAAGCTATGTGTTTGATATACTTAATAAATTTATGCTACCATAGGGTAGATTTGGAGAAGCTACAAAATCATAGCTTCTCAGAATATGCTTTTAACTTCTCTAACTATCCAATATTAAAATACCAATTTTAACATTTATTATGACATCTCGTATTATCCAATATTAAACTACCAACTTAACATTTACTACAATTTTATTAATTTTGAGATCTGAAAGATATTAATATTTTTACTTTTAAAATAACTATTGTATATATATTGCCTCATATAAATTATTTAATAATATTACATAGTAAGGTAAAACCGCAATTATAATAATCCTTACAAAAATTGGATAGGACATTGAATAGAAGGTTAAAGTAGTTAGGATCAATCAATGGAACTAAAGTCTTTTAGTGGGTTAGACTAAAACTTGACTCAATTTGGACTTATCATTTGTCTTCGTAACTAGTCAAGTCAAGGTTCATCAAAATTGAATCGAGGTCAAATCGATAATTAAAAAAATAAATATAAATATGTGTTATAAACTAGAGAGAAAACTAGAGAAGTTAATAAACTTATGTGTATTTTATAAGAATCAAGCCCCATATTTATAGAGAATGATTAGGATACAATGATAATAATTTTTAGAGTTGTAGGGATACAATTGTCATTCATTAATAAACTGACAATTTACAATACTCCCTGTTGAACAACACATTATAAAATATATGCATCGTTAAAATCTTGTCAAAAAATCCAATGGGACAAAACTTGATCGAAGGAAAAATAGTACAGTTGTCTTCATACCAGATATTTATCAACATTTGATGATTGTAGTAACATGATAATTCGAAAAATAACTCTTGTTGATATCTTCGGAAGCCTCATACATATAAAAGCATTATTTTGATGGTAAATGTCATATATGTTATGGACATTTATTACACAAAGAATATGTCTCGTTAAAACATTATCAAGAAAAATTTCGTTGGAAAAAAATCATAATGAAGGAAAAAGAGTATATTATTCTTTTGAAGTATGCTACAAAAGTTGTGTCATTAAAAATCTTGTCAAAAAAATTCAATGGAACAAAATCTCGGTCAAGAAAAAATGAGTATGACATGTATTTACTCCCTCTCACGATAATATCAATTAAATTATTTTTCAGGCATACTAAATCCTTCCAATATAGTATCAAGACCAAACAAGATGAATTGTCTGTAATCACATTTATTATATGCACATCAAATTTCATGCACTATCACGTTGATGAAATAAAGACTTATGATTATATCTACCATGTGATAATTTATTTATTTATTCAAGTCTTCGCAAAATTCATTATGTCATATTATGATTTTACTTTTTCTAATTTTATTTTGTATAAGTATACACTTTTAAGTATTCAGACTGTAGATCCAAAAATTTCAGATTTTCTAATAAGTTTAATTTTACTAAGATCGTGTTTAGAAACTTTAGGTTTCTCGAATAAATTCAATTTTAGTATAATCGCATCATTTTATTTAGCCAATCATTACTACGATTGATGACGAATTTATTTTAACATCCTCGCTACTTATAATATGATGCACTACATCATGTGCAAAAGTGTTGTCGGCAACTTTTAATTTTTCGATTCTATTCTATTCTAGAATGACATAATTTATTGAGATATTTCAATTTTCATTATTTCAGGTACCTGAACCTCTTCTGGGGTTTTATAATATGTTATGTTTAAGTACTCATTAAGAGTATATACCTCTTTAATAAGACCATCTTTATCAATTGTTCCATTTTCGTTTGGAGGATTTTGTAATAGAATCGAATATCATCACGCTTCAGGCGTGCCATAAATTTATCAAATATAATATCAACGAATTGTCCTTCCAGGAGTCCATTCAAGTTGCAGCATTTAAAGT
>CAIGRB010054436.1:6256-24554 GCA_903798255.1 Fraxinus quadrangulata | reverse complement strand
GATTTGAATGAGTATTTTTAAAATCAATGGCATTATGTATGTCACATCAAATAATGTCAATAAAATTGTCAAACTTGATGTATATGTAAAAAAAAAAAAAAAATTGATTAAAATTAGGCAAAAGTTATTTTAGCAGTAAGCTTGCCGCCCCCTCCAATAGAAGGGCACCATGTGTCTATTATGGACACCATTATGTACCTCATATGTATAACAAGTATAATCCAACTTATAAATCTTCAAACTAGCTTATAAGACCAAAATCCACACAAAAGTTTTGTTTTAGTTATAAGCAAAAGCGACCATAAGGTTGCGCGAGTTGAGTAATCGTACAGGGCTTCAGTATTATAGGGGCGCCAACTTTTTTTTATTATAAATGTGTGTATATATGTATAGTTATATTATATAGTTGACGTCATTATGTGTACCATAAGGTACATGTAGTATTAATCTTAAAATTTTGTTATTATGTTAAGTTAAATGGCACAATATCTATGAAAAAAGAGTAATATTTTTTTAATAAAAAAATTATATTAAATATTATTGGAAAAAAAATCAAATTTTAAACTATCTTACTTTTTTTTAAAAAATGAATTAATTAAAAGTAAACTATCTATTTAACCACCCAATCATAAATGTCTCATTTATTTCATTAACCAATTACCAATTCAACAAGACAATAAATCAAAATCCAAATGATTAAAGTGAAGAGTGAAAAAGCTAACAACGGATTCCTTTTTATTATCTCCCTCCCTCGCACCATTTAACCCACAAATAACGGTCAAATAAAAAGAGAAGAAACTCTACCGTAAGTCTTTGTTGTTTGTACTACAATAATACAATCTACTTAGTAATATTACTATTTTAATGATTAACACATCTTAGTTTCAGGCTTAAGGAACATGAAATGAATAGCGTGCATATCAATAACATGACTACTAGGATTGATTTACGTGCTAGTGAAAAATTTGCAAAATCTTTTAGCAAAAGAAATAAAGGAGGATTTTGATACATTAACTTATTTGAAAAAATTGGTTTGATTTCCAAATACATTTATTGCTTATAAAATATTATTGACAATTCATATTATTGTTGTATTTGTCAAAAAAAGTTTTTCAAAATTAAAGTTATTAAAATCTTATTTGCGGTCAACATGTTACAAGAACGAATAAATGGACTAGATTTAATATCTATTGAACAAAATTTACTAAAACATATTAATTACAAAAGTTTAATTAGTGACTTTACTTTTAGAAATATAAAGAAACATTTCTACTTGATTTGTTGCATTATAGGGTTATACATGGTGTTTAATGTTTCTGATTTCTGGAATTGCACAAAGTATTTAGTGACTTGAATGGTTCTTTGGTAATGAGATATAAATTTTGATGAAACTTAGGACGATGTTTTGAGCTTTGCTGGTACTTTTCTTATTCAAGTAAAAAATAAATAAATATTTAAATATCATATTTTTGCAATGAAATAATATTATTGAAACATATTTTTTTCCTTAATATATTTTTCAAGTTCGTGCAAATGAGCACCATTTTAAAATGCTGCACGGGCACCTAAAATTTCAGAGCCCGCCCTGATTATAAGAGAAATAAGGACAAGGCCTGATTTTACCCACTAGAACTTGACAATCAATCCCAAATCGTTTTTCTTGATTTTCCAGTTTTTATTTCATTTCATATAATAATTAGAAAAATTACATTTGATGATCGCATGCAAGTGTTAAAGGTCCCTACCCCTGCCCCAAACCCACCTCGATCCCGCGGCCTTAATTGAGTATGCTGACAACCCGGCCCGCTCCTACCGCCTTAGTTGAGTATGCTTATGAAATAAAGAGACAAAAATACCCTACAAGATGAAGGATAAGAATGACTACCCTGCCTCTATCCACTCCGTTGTCATCCCCAATTCTCTAAACAAACATCTAAGGTAGCTCTATATTTATGTCTAAATTGACCAAATCGCGGGATGTGCCTCAGCAGGTCAGAGTACAAGAGCTCCCATACTGGTGCCCACAAAGAGTCCAATTACAAACCTTGTAAGAGGTAGGAATCGAATCCTCACACTGCGGCTGCCAGCTCAGTAGAGACTACCTCACTCTTGTCCTTTGCACAAAGTATTTAGTGGCTTGAATGGTTCTTTGATGATGAGATATAAATTTTGATGAAACTTGGGACGATGTTTTGAGCTTTGCTGGTACTTTTCTTATTCAAGTAAAAAATAAATAGATATTTAAATGTCATATTTTTGCAATGAAATAATATTATTGAAACATATTTTTTTTCCTTAATATATTTTTCAAGTTCGTGCAAAGGAGCACCATTTTAAAATGCTGCATGGGCACCTAAAATTTCAGAGCACGCCCTGATTATAAGAGAAATAAGGACAAGCCCTGATTTTACCCACTAGAACTTAACAATCAATCCCAAATCGTTTTTCTTGATTTTCCAGTTTTTATATCATTTCATACAATATTTAGAAAAATTACATTTGATGATCGCATGCAAGTGTTAAAGGTCCTACCCCTGCCCCGAACCCACATCGATCCCGCGGCCTTAATTGAGTATGCTGACAACCCAGCCCGCTCCTACCGCCTTAGTTGAGTATGCTTACGAAATGAGACAAAAATACCCTACAAGATGAAGTTCAAGAATGACTACCCTGCCTCTATCCACTCCGTTGTCATCCCCAATTCTCTAAACAAACATCTAAGGTAGCTCCATATTTATGTCTAAATTGACCAAAAATAACTCCCTAATGCTTTTACAAAGGGTTTCTATATTTTCAATTGTAAAAATTTAATTCCCGACGTCTGAACATTACTACACCTTTAATTACTATTAAGTTTTCAAAAAATAAAAAATTANGCGGCCTTAATTGAGTATGCTGACAACCCGGCCCGCTCCTACCGCCTTAGTTGAGTATGCTTATGAAATAAAGAGACAAAAATACCCTACAAGATGAAGGATAAGAATGACTACCCTGCCTCTATCCACTCCGTTGTCATCCCCAATTCTCTAAACAATCATCTAAGGTATCTCCATATTAATGTCTAATTTGACCAAAAATAACTCCCTAATGCTTTTACAAAGGGTTTCTATATTTTCAATTGTAAAAATTTAATTCCCGACGTCTGAACATTACTACACCTTTAATTACTATTAAGTTTTCAAAAAATAAAAAATTACGTTATTCATCCAGACTTTGCTTATTTATTGATACAAACATATCTACTTCAGATGTGAAAGATTTATATCAAAATTCACCTTAGTGCATCAGTAATACATTTCATTGCAGTTTGCATAAGAAAGATATCCTGTCACATTATCTTTTTTTTTCTCTGTGCCTTTCGCATTATATCTACGAAGTTAAATTTATTGGATTAAGTTTCATCTCCTTCTACAAGAAAACAAATCCGAGATATTTGCGATAATAAACCCTGCAAACACCTGAATAGAACACACTAATCAGTCGAACTCTGAAAAATTCTGAGAATGATAAGCACCAAGAAGAAAAGAGGTATACCTGTATGCATCCAAAGATGTATATGGCAGAATAATGCCGTCCATGGACGAACATATCTGCTAACATCGCTAATGGTATTGTTAAGGACATGCCCAACGTCGCAACTAATGGGGTCGTCCAAACAACAGAGAGCGCCCTGTTTCATAGTCCAGTTCAGACATGTTACTACTGCTGGTCGAACATAACTATGCAACTATGTGTACAACTCCCTTGTTTTAGTAATAATAAAAAAAGGGGAAACCTTTGAAATACTCAAGTTATGAGGATGAGTTATATACTGATCTTCAAATACTTTATGAAAGGCTAGATTAGGATCGACTTAGAGAAGTCAGTGTGCTGTTGAGTAGGGAATGTGTTTCGAATATGGGTGGATAAGACGATCCATTTATCAGAAACAATAGAGATTTTTTTTGTCCAAATTGGTAAACGTAGAAATATAACATAAGGAAGTGAGTGGATACCATAGATAATCTGATAGAACACTTCCAACGAAGCCATTGAGCACCACAACTTTGCTGGTGGATGCTGAACTTGGAAATCTGAACTTTGGCTCTATTCCCAGGGCATTAAGTGGCCAAGCTGCCACACCAGAAAATTTATTATGACATGGATTCAGTATTGTCACAGCAAAGATTAATTCTTTCGTTTGATGAAACAGACAATAATAAGAAGAAACAACACAAAGAAGAAAAATAATCTGAGTTTTAACAAGTCATGAAGTGGGAAAGCGTCCGTCCCTGAACTTTACAAATTGGAAAGGAACTACAGAGCAAATATTGGTCTCTTACCAAGCCACCAGAGACCCAAAAGAGTAAAAAGTCCGATATATCCAAAGAACTTCTGAACATCGACCCTTTCTCCAGATCCAGCAGATCTTTTGAGCAGCACTGAAAAGTACCGTAAAATTATAAGACAATTGAGATGAGAAAACAGTATTACTGATTTAACTGGATCAAACTGTTTGATTAAAATTAATAAATCTTTGTCAACCACAATTTAGATTTACCTGTAAACAAGCCATAGAACACTGCGGAGAGAAGACCAAAAATGTCTCCGACGATAGAATGCCTTCTAGTCCTACGTGAAACGAGAAGGGGCAAAAGTTAATCTCTATTAAGATTACCAATAGAAACATTAACTAAAACGACACGATCGTGACCCCAAAAAGACACTTATGATTAGCTCTGGTGATAGATGGAACTGGTTTAGTCATCGGGTTTCTTGCACTGCCTATCTGAATATGTTTAGTGGCATGCAATCATTTTTTGTTGCACTTGAATATTAATTCTGAAATCGGAAAAGAATATAAATGGTCTGAATGTCAAACATAACTTCAAGACTGGACTGTTTCCATAAAAGCAGGTGCAGTTTTTACATAAAGATGAGTGTAAATAATGCATATAAACACAAATAAAAGTTTACTGCAGATAAAAGGTACTGACTCGACTTACTCAGAGACACTAAACATTTCATCAGGTGCCCACGTTTTCCCCATGGTAGTCATTGCAACACCAGCCATGCTGATCAAAACAGCAGTAACCTTGGCAACATTTACGGAGTCCTTCCCAATTAGTGCTCCAAAGAAAAGTGTGAAGAGCCCTGATGTTGATGTCAAGACAGTTGTGCTTGCAACACTGGTATTTGCCAGGGCAGAGTTCGACAAGTACTGCATGCAATACATAAGAGTAAGAAAACCAGTTAAACTCCAGGAACAAATAACAAGAAGAAAGACTATAAACGTCAATCTTATTGGAAACCGAAGCAATAAAGAACCAATGACATTTTTTCTTCCGATTTTTGGAGGTACATGGTAATGAGTGAGATAGTTTAATGCAATCCTTAAAGTCAGATAGTGCACTCACTCAGCGATTCAATCACTTCATTGAGCTCCATTTCTAAAATAATTATTTAATAAAAGAAACATTTCCTAAAATAGTTGTATTTGGTGTTATTGAATTAGTATTAATTAGAAAAAGTAAATTATTTCCATATGATTACCTCTGTAACAAACCATATGGGAGCAAGATATAAGCTACATTTAATGACTTCCAATGAGCGGACTCCGTTCGGATTGTCAAGCATGTGAAATTCCTCGTCTTCTGAATCCTTAAATAACAATGGTTGTCCTGCTCCTGCGTCACCCAAATCTATGTCCATCCCAAGATAGTTCTTCAAAGCTCCATCTGAATCATACTGTGTTTCATCGACTCTGAAAGGAAAGTCTAGCTCAACCAACGAACTAGAGAGATAATCCTCGCCATGAAGTTCAGTAATCCGATTCCTGTTCAGTAAATTGGAAATCCAATCTTTGCAGAATGCTATTGGAAGGTAGACAACCATTAGAGATATCCACAGATATGTAAGAGCAAACGGCTGTCTGTAGTCTGTGAAAATTTTCTGCAAAACTTCAATAAAGTCAAATTTAACTCTGGAATCCAGAAGTATTTAAGTCTTGCATCGAAAAATATATTACAAAAGGAATTATAGAACATTAACTTAAAATTAGACCTGCAGCTTTAACAATATGGTCTACTACTGGATGCTGTCCCATTTTGTCTATCAAGCATAATTAGTTAATTCATCTTTTCTGACTTCAAACATATAGGGAATGATGAACTTCATATCTGATGCTCTTAAAGCCTCAAACTTCTTAAGTTTTAGTTTACCTCCTTCTCTAGATAACATAGTTCAGTCCCAGGGATTCAACAACTTTAGACAGTCTATTTTGGATATCATTTATTCAACAAGAAACAGTACATCTCCAACATGTTTCTAGAAAAGAAAAAGATATATGAATAATTATAGATATCCCTTGTATATTCACTATTCAATTTGGAAATGTTGCCTCCAGCTAATCTAAAGCACGTGTTTTCTTTTGAGACTCCCGTCCGTTAAAAAAGACTGAATTGTTAACAAGATATCCAATCAAAACCATAACTTCCATAGTCTCTACAGAAAATACTGCAATATCGCTTGTACACCTTCTTCACTTTGCTAAAATTTGCAAGGAAGAGACTATGCCTCATTGATCTGCATAATAATTACACTTCTTGATCATTCAGACACTTCGAAAAATAATCCAAACTATTCCTAACCATTCCATTTCCAGAAATTTGTAAACCCAAAATCCTAAAAGCTTCTGCTTGAATTCACAGAGCATGTAGATCTACTGTTCAGACTACTAATTAAAGAAAATATAACCAGGAATCATATAAAATCTGCACAATTGACTAAATTCAATGAACAAAAAGACAACCAAAAAAAAAGTTAAATACATGCATAATATAGAAACGAATGCATGAACACATAATTTGGAGGAAGAAAATTGAAATAAAATTAAAAAAATTTAAAAGGCTAACCTGAGTAACCTCTGCAGAAGTAACCCATATCAGCACAAAAGCTCCAATCAGCCCTAACCCAGCCTTGTATTTCCAACCCATCATCCAATACAACACCGAAAACCAAAAACCCACAAGATAAATAAATAAATTCGTAACTATTCTGGTATATTTTACCCCTTTTTCGTTTTCTGTTAGGAGGGCTCCATCATGTTTTTCTTTACTTCAAGAAAGAGATTATTAAAGATAACTATTGCGAATTCGGGGGTTTCGTTTAAGAAGTGTGTTGAATGTTAGATTGTTTTCTGGGGTTTTGACCCATCGGTGGAATTTCCAAGAATAACCCAAAAATAGGTGTCAAATTTTGAACGCGTGAATTCTTCGAGTTTTGGCGTGTACGAGAGTCAGAAAAATGGTTGATGTGGACTTGTTTCTCAGGTACGATGACGAGACGTTTGGGATTTTTCCCATTATCCTCTTCCTTTTTTTTTTGGTCTTTAGTTTTAAAAATATTAATGTAAACGATAAATTACTTTTAAGAATTTTCAATCGAGGATATCGGAATAACTACTATAGGGACTTGTTAGCCAACCCTTTCAATTGAATTAAGGGTGATTATATTAGCTCTAACACTTTTGTTATTTATATCTTATTATAATTATAGTGAATGTTATCCTATATTTATTTTCGTACTTATATTTTCAACTTTTTCTTATTGACCACCTTCTATAATTAATATATTTTGTGCTTGTTTGGGAGCCATTTTTACCCAATTTTAATCTAACTTGTAGCCGTTATATGCTATTATACAATAAATTTCATCAGAAAACCTGACATGAATTGATTGCATTCTCCAATTATATTTGTGATTTATTTCAATACTTCTCTATAAAAATGCCACTCCCACTCTACACCATAGTACAAAGGGCATCCTGGCACTCGGACAAATATTGTGGCTTTCCGAATCCATGTTTAGTATAACGGCTACATTTTGAATTAAAATTCTCTAAAAATGACTCCCAAACAACTTTGTCTCTAATGAAATATTCGATTTGAAAAATCCATTAGGAAGGCATAAAAAACTTATTAGGCCATTGTATTTTTAGATAAGCAAAGTAAACAATAAATACAAAAGTTTGACAAAATATTTTTCCTTCATTCAAAGCACGTTAACAAATTATTTGAATAGAGATCTTCATCATGTACAAGATGTGCATCGAGAAAAAGTTAGGACATAATGAAAAATGAGCAAAAATTGGGGATCTTCATTCAATTAAAATATGGTGCAAATATAATTATCCTTGAATTTTCACTTAAATCATCTTCTTTCTCTTAAATCCATTAATCGTGTCTAGGCCTAGACGCGGGGAACAAGAGAAAATGCCCTGCTTAGGTAGAAAAAGCACGCACATTTTTGTTTGGTAAGTAGTATTTTTCTTATTTTGAAATCGATCTAACAAAAATTTCAAACATGCTAAAACTTAAAAAGGGAATAAATTAAACAAAAACCCCACCCTATTCCAAATCTTGTTTATGAACATAGCATTTTCTGCACGAATAACACATTATTGATTTGGGGTATTTATGATTTTGACAATTATATTTTTATTGAAAACTTATATATATATAAGGTTTCTATAAATTTGTTGGTAACACGGTGTTTTATTCATTTAATGATCTAGGATAATTAAAAATATTATTATAAAAGGAAATCGTCTTGTTACACTTGAACACACCTAAGTTCGTAAAGTCTTATACTTGAGCTCTACATCTTAGGCCTTCTAGAACCTTGAATTTTAGACTCTTGCCATATTTACCTTATGTGTTATAGAAAGATTACCATATTTACATTATGTGTTATCAAAATGTCTATATTATCTTTAATGATACTTTTAAAGTATAATGACCATAACACACGAGAGAAGAGATATATTGAGAGCTTGTTCTACAAAACTTTTACTTTTGTAAAAAAGTTTCTTGAGAAATCAACTATGGTTCAAATTTTTTTAAAATTTTTTCTAATTAGATATTTTCTTTAAAAAATTATCTAACAAATTTAAAAATAACTTCTTAATCCCATAATCAGTTTTTTACTTTACAAAAGACGTGCAAAAGCAGATCCTAAGTCATGAATGTAACAAAATAATTCTCTTTTTAAAAGCATTCAGCAATTAATAACTTCTCAATCTCATAATTAGTTTTGACTTTACAAATGACATGCAAAAACAGATTCGAAGTTATGAATGTAACAAAATAATTATCTTTTTTTTTTAAAAAAAATAGTAAGTTACTGTACACAAGCAAGCATTGACTCAACACACTCATCATAATGTCTAACTAAAAGAGAAAAATTGTCTTATTTTCCCTCGAAACAAGTGAATCATTATTTAAATTAAAAAGGATGTAGAAGAATGTGTTCATTTGGCAAGAAAACACATTCTATTTATTCTAAATCTATACATTAAAATTCAAGCTGCACAGTACTGTGGGGGTACATAGTTTCTGTTTCTAAGCAATTCATGAAGATCATGGACAATCCTAAATACAGCATCTGGCCTTGAAAGCCTCGTTGCATTTTGCGATATGGCTTTGAGCTCGTCTTGTTTTGGACCAAACCATTGAAAAACGATATTAGCTATCTCTTTTGGAGACTTTGAAAATTTCCCGCATCCATTTTGGACGACATATGGCACGTTCCCAGCTTCCTGTATTAAAGAAGAAATTTGAGTATGAAATTGTATGACCTTATTGGCATGTTAATAGTTGACGATCCTAAGTAGAAGCATTTATTAGATAAAAGTTGTGTGCCCTACAATGTGTGGATAAAAATAGAGTTTGACCAGCTTATGATTGTTTATAAGCTTTGCCAAACATGCACTGAAATTACCGCTATACCAAACATACCCGATAGGTCCGTGGCATGCTCTGGTTACTAACTAAATAATACTGAACCTTATTAAGGCAGTTGATCTGCAGTAATAGGAGCATGTTTGGCTCTGCATAAAGATTACTTTTAAGACTTCCTAAAGAAATATGTTTTATAAGTAAAAAAGGTGAATTTGGAAAACGTGTTTGGCAAAAGAACCAGTAAGCTTGACCAGTTCAACCAGGAAGGACTGCTCGATTTTGCAAAAATATCCAAATAAACTCCTCCGCGTGAAAGATTAAATGCAACTTGCCTTAACCAAGAATTACATGCATTTTTTAATCAAATAAAAAGAAAGAGTTAACTGTTTCAACCGAGAGAAGAATTTCATCTGTTGCAACAAAATTTTAAAAAAAAAAAAATACAGAGAAAATCGTGGTTACCTGACCAGCAATGTAATCATTTAGAATTATAGGAAGTCCTCGAATCATTGCTTCAGCAATAGTTCCTGGACCAGCCTGCAGATAACCAATATGGCATGTTTGTTAAGATGTATTAGACACCGTTAAAAAAGAAAAAGAAACTAAAATCTTGTACATCCAGAGCAACCAGTTGGTGTACTAAACATGTCCTATAGTGTCAAATGGACGATAACAAGTTTTATAATTTCAGATTTCTTTATAGCAACATCAGGCTTAAAAAAGTTTAAAAGCAATGGTGAAATAACTGGCTCGAGTAACATACCTTAGTGATAATGCAATCGCAAGCACCCATGCTATCCTCCATTCTTGTGACAAACCCCTTCACCTAAAAAAGAAAAAGCGACTCTCCCGTAAGTCATGACAATAGAACCTGTAATTTACAATTCCATTAACTATTCTCATCTAATGGGATTGAAATGGTATTTGCTCCTTTAGGCAATGAAAGAGTTTTTTGGACGAGTACCTGTACGGGAATCTTCCAGTTGACAGATTGCAGTTTGTTGGCAAGCTTTTTATTGCGGCCACAAATCACAAGAACCTGACCAATTGGTTTCTTGTGAGCCTCATCGTACAATGCATCACCGAGTGCTCTTGCAGTAGCCTCAATGGGACCCATGCCTTCTCCACCACCCATTAGTAAAACAGCAGGGAGGTATTCATCCATTCCCATTTCCTTCCTCAGTGCGTTCTAAAAGTAGAAATATAACTTTCAAACTTGAGGGAGTATAAAAGGTTTTCGAAGAATTTAAGATATCATTCAGCAAACAATGAGATAATATCAAGTCATGCATAAAGATTACAGAAATGCTAAAATTAATCTTCTTTCCCTAGTCCACCTCCCAAAAGAAGCTCCACATCCCGAGAAATTTTACATAAAAAGCTAGACCTACTAAATTACCATAGCATAAAGTTCCACAAACGTTTCATACCAATCCAAGTCAAAACTGTTCCTGTCACGGTCTCGTCTCCCCCTTCTTGTTTTGAGGAAGGAAGAAAAGAGAAAACAGATAGATCAAAAGGAAAAAAACAAAAGATATCGAACGCAGAAGATCGAGCTGATTTATTGCTGACAATGGGTCCGAAAAAGAAGCAATCTTATGAGCTTTGAATTACTAAAACACGTTACCCCCAAAGTAACAAAAGAAGGATGGAAGCCATGCCGAAGGTTACTTGCAAACACACTCAAACACCAATTATGCAATTGATGTGACAGCCAATCATTATCTTATATATAAAATAGAAACTAAACCAACCTTGGGATGAACAGGCTTCACAAAGGAAGGCCGTACAGGAAGGCCATAAATTTTAATTTGAGAAGGCTGAAGACCAGCCCTTAGTGCTCGTTTTGCTACCTCTTCTGAAGGGCTATAGCATCTTGTTACAAGCTTATGAAACCTACACATAAAGACAAAATAAATCAAATCTACATAAAAAATAGCATAATAAGCAAATGGCTGCTGAGTGTACCATGTAGGATGACAAGTGGACAAGTCTGTTACCACTGTGGTAAAAACTATCTTCTTCAAGAGACCCTTAGCCCTCAAGATACGAAGTGGAACATGTTGCATCAAAGGATGGACACTGATAATAATGTCTGGCCGGTATTTCATCAATCCTCTAGCAACATCTCTGTGGAGAGAGAGTAAAACTAGTGAGAACTAATAAATTCTATACATAAAAAGCTTCTGCAGACAAATTTATGGTAAAGTGGATCAACTAGGAATTGGAAAGTTGATCAGAAAGATTATAATCCATCTGTTACATATAATTTTGCAAATTGTAAAATCCATGAGGATCGTGTCATATACTTGCAACAGGATTTTATAAGAGGATAGAAATTCTTGAGAAAAAAAATTAAAAGAATTGCAAGCACAGTAGTAGCCTAATGACCACTAAAATCGACGACCAACAACCATGACCCTCATTGCAATTGAACAATACAGTTTTATAAATATCTCCTAACTTCATTGCAAATAAAAATAATACTAAAATAGATTTATAACCTTAAATACTCATCACTGAGGTTCAAATAAGTATGGTGACTTTTAAATTCAAGCCTTCAAATAGTAATTTTACTCAGAATACTGGCATATGGAATACATGTCAATAAGTGAAAACTAGCTCCAAGGTGGCTGGATTTCCCGCCATTGTACCAGTTCACAATTTATGCCAAAACAGACACAGGTCCTAATCAATTTCTGCCTCAAGGGTATAGAAAACAGAATCCGTGGTTCAATTGCAATCAACAGAATAATTAAAAAGAAACAATAAATTAGACTATTCGAGTTCAACCAAACCTAAAGTTGTACAATCATCTTCATCAAATGACAACCCTACAGCAATGTTTTGAAATAATTGATATGATTTTAATATAAAACATTAAGATTATCATTCCTAAGAAGAAAAAGATTGCAAGTGGGAATTCACATGCAAAACAAATCTACCACTCTCCAGACAGCAGTAATATTCTTTCAGATTTTACAAACTTTTAATTTTAGCCCCAAAAGAACAACTATACCCAGTTATGTCGACAGATAAGTGCAGGCAATTAGATAGGATTAAGAAACAGCCTTACCGAGCAATAAAAGTTGATGTGGCAGCAAAATTGGATTGATGAATCACACGTGGTGCTGAAGCGTAATATGCCATCTTCCACAGAGTTCCATGTTTAACAAGGAAGTTATAACTTTTCGGCAGTTGGTTAAATGGCCATGGCGTATGATCCGTCCATAAATCAGTAACAAACACCTGCAACATACACATTTTAACAACACAAAACAAAATGAACAAGGAAATTAAATAAAACAGTGTGGTTCTGCTGATAATTGAAGCAAGGGGAATGTATAAAGCACAACGCACAGACATGGCAATCATAATGTGTTTTGTCCTCGTTCTTGCATATAGTATTGGATTGTGTGACGCCTAATCGTAATAGATATTCAATACATGCATTAGGTTGCACCAATAATTATATTATATAAAGGATTTGAAGGAGGCGTAGCATATTGGTGAATATTCCCGCTAGCCTTTCTTGATATTTGTTCCGCTTTCCTTTCTTATTATTTTAGAGTTTGTCCCTTCAGTAACGTCCAACAAACTTGGAACTATACAAAGTAAATTAGCATGTCCCCTGCACGAAGAGACCCCCACATAAATCGAGAAATAGGGTGGCCTTTTGAAGGTGTGAGAGATGCTAGGAAAGCTTTATACTTTTCCTCTCCATCATAGCGAAAACCTGCCACGGCTCGAGGGTGAAAAACTACTATTAAGTGTTATAGAATTGCTTATTGTGATTTTCATTTTGTTTCATAACAAGAGGTTAGGTCTTAAATCATCTTTTCTATATCAAATTCAAACAAATTGATCATTTATCAAAGCAAGAAAATATAATCAAATAAACCAGGGACAAACCTGATAATCATCTCCATACTCTTCACGAAAAGCAGCCTTAATGGCCTCGGCTGAAGCCCTGTGACCCCCACCTGTATCGCTCATCAAAATCAAAACCTTCTTAGGACATTTAGAATCACCACTAACCGGCACTTCCTCCGAACTCTCCAAAACCCCATTCCCATCGTTTCTAAACCCATTATTCTCCTCAGAATTAACCCGAGACTCAGCAAAACCAAGTGGAATTCTCTCACAATGGAACTTAATAGCTCTGTTAAACTGATTCAACGCTCTTCTAAACCTAAAGGCAGAACCTTTGGTGCTCAAACTCAATGAAGCCAAAGCCTTTGGCTCCCTTTTCGCATCAAAATACAAGTAGTTCGTTAAAAATGCTGAGTTCCCATCTCGATTGGGCCTCGAATTATTAAACACAAAAGAACCCAATTCGGATACAAAACGAGAAGGATTTGTGGGTTCTTTCGTCACTGTCGAAGGCTGCATAATTACAGTTCTCTCTTTGCTTCTATTTCTTCTCTTCTTGGTAATTAAATAGTTAAATGGGAACTAAAAATGGATAAATCAAAAAGTCCTTTACGATGTTTCGACAAATGTTTAGGAATTTTCGTAATATTCCAAGGATTTCGAATAAACAAATACTCTGTAAACAAGAAAATTGTCTTCTTGAATCTTAAGGTGGGGGTAATTTTGCAGTCAATTTATATAAGTTTGTACGTGGCTGAAGTCAAATTGTACTTGATGCAAAGTCACTTTTTTGCATCTTTTTGGATGTGTTCACTTTGTGAGAAATGTTTACATTGACGGTGGGGATGGACGGTGGTGGGTTCATGGCCACGGCGGAGTAGTGGACGGTGGTGGCGAACTTAAGACCATTGAACTCATGGAAGACTCATGGACGGTGGTGAATTTTTTAAACGTTTTGGATGAATGGAAAATAAGCTTGACCCCTAAATGCCACTACGACTGCCTAAAAAGCTTTAGTTGACGAATGGCAAAATTTTGCAGTTCTAAAATTTGCATAATGTAGCATTTGACTTTTTAATCAAATTTTTTATAATAATATTATTAAATATATGTTAAAATATTGTTTTAGATATCATTAACGTGAGAAATCTATTTAAATGAATCATTTAATTTTATTTTTCGTTGAGTCATGTATTGTCACTTAGACTAGTGTTTTAGCATTCGCAGTGCTAGATAATATTATTCAATTTTTTTGCACTAAAATCATCCAAATTTGCATTTTCCAAATTTGCACACGTTGAATTTTTGTATCTCTATGCCTTTGGAGTTAACGTGAAATATCGGGGGACATATATTTGCAATATGGAATTGTTTTTAATAGACACGATCATAAACTCAAGGATTTTCTAGTAAACAGTTACATCCGAGCTCACTAATTTGATATTGATTGTTTAATTGATATTGTGAAGTTATTACAAGGAGCAGTCACGTAGAAAACGAGATTTGAGAACTTATGTAAATTTTAAAAAGACATTTTGGTCATTTTAATCTTGTTTCGAATATTTGAAATGATCGTTGGAGGTAATAAGTCGAATGATATAATTATTGATTATACAATTTTAGTATTTTGAATTAGGCTGAGAATGCAACCTCGTTCTTTAGTGCATGATAAGTGTAGTTTTTTCACTTATTCAACATTCTAAATTATGATATTTTATTGTCTTTTGAATAAAATTTTACCTAATTTATGTTATATTGTATTTTGTTGTTAAAACTTTATGTTTAATGAAGAATTGAAAAAAAAAATGCAAAATAGGCGAAAAATGACAAAATCCAAAAGTGTGGGGACTAAATTGACATTGGTTGCAAAATTAATTGGGCCGAAATTTGGGCTTCTAAAAATTGAACAACTGAATGATATATATTACACATACATTGAGAGCAGAAATAAGTGGCTGAAGAGAGATTTTTATTCACGCGGAAAAAGGTAGCTTTTGGGCATAGTTTCGGGCTACAATATATATATTTTATATACACACAAAAGTTAGTAGCTATTGGGAAAGAAAGGAGGAAAGAGGCTAACAAGGATCCAACTACACAAAATTTATGAAGGAAATTCTCACTAACAAGAGGAAGTTAGAGGATTATGAGATCGTGATGCTAATTGAGGAGTGCAGTGCACTTCTAAGAATAAATTACCCCATAAGCTCAAGGATTCAGAGAGTTTTACTATACATTGTACCATAGGAGATAAATATTTTGAACGTACTTTATGCAATCTTGGCGCAAGTATAAACTTAATGCCATGTCTTTGTACAAAAAACTGAGAATTGGAGAGGCCAAAACAACCACAATATCATTGCAACTAGCTGACCGCTCCATAAAGCATCCAAGGAGATTATTGAAGATGGCTTGGTGAAGTGGACAAATTCATTTATCCCGAGGATTTCATTGTTTTAGATATGGAAGAAGATCGAGATATTCCAATTATTTTAGGCAGGCAATTCCTTGCTACAGGAAAAGTTTTGATTGATGTACATAAAGGGCAGCTAATTTTGAGACTAGAGGATGATCAAGTCACTTTCAACATCTTCAAAACAATGAAGTATCCATTTGAATCTAACTCTTGTTTCCAGATCAATATTATAGATAAATTGGTCATAAAGTCAGTTGCACACGAACATTTTACGAAACCATTGGAAGCATGCCTAGTTCATTCTGGATCCAAAATAGTAGAAAATCTTGAGATTGAGGAGTACGTCTATTATTCGGAAGCATCACCACCTATTGCATTCCCAAGGAAGCATCAATTTGAAGAACTTGGTAAAAACCCTACTAAACCATTGCCATCTATTTAACATCTACCAACTCTTGAGCTAAAACCTCTATCAACGCATCTGAAGTATGTCTATCTGGGGGAAGCTTCTATATTGCCAGTGAGCATTGCAAGCTCTATAATAGAGAAGGAAGAAAAGAAATTACTTAAGGTGCTCAAAGAACACAAAACTGCAATTGGATGGTCCATCGCTGACATAAAGGGTATCAACCCATCATTATGCATGCACAAGATTCTTATGGAAAATGACTTCAAACCATCAGTAGAGCATCAAAGGTGATTGAATCCCAGTATGAAAAAGGTGGTTCAGGCTGAAGCACTTAAACTTTTAGATGCAGGTATTATATATCTTATTTTTGATAGTAAGTATGTGAGTCTAGTAAAAGTAGTACCAAAGAAAGGGGGCATTACAGTAGTGAAGAATGAGGACAATGAACTCATACCTACCAGTACATTAAGAGAATGGAGGAACTGTATTGATTATCGAAAGTTAAACACTGCCACGAGAAAAGATCACTTCTCTATACCATTTATTGACCAGGTGCTGGAAAGACTAGTAGGACATTCTCATTATTACTTTTTGGATGGTACTCAGGATACAACCAGATCCCAATTGCTCCTAAAGATCAAGAGAAGACAAAATTTACATGTCCATACGCAACCTTTGCTTTCAAGAGGATGTCATTCGGTTTATGTAATGCACTTGCCACATTTCAGAGATGTATAATGGCAATCTTCTCAGACTTTATTGAAAAATTTATTGAGGTATTTATGGATAACTTCTCAATTTTTGGGTCTTCATTTGATACATGTGTCAAGAATCTAGCATTAGTTCTACAAAGGTGTGAAGAAAGCAATCTTGTGCTAAATTGGGAGAAGTGTTACTTCATGGTTCATGAGGGTATTGTATTTGGTCATCGAGTATCAAGTAAAGGTATTGAGGTTGACAAGGTAAAAATTCAAGTAATTAAAAAACTGCCTCCACCTACTTCAATAAAGGGAATCAGAAGTTTCCTAGGTCATGCGGGATTCTACAGAAGGTTTATCAAGGAGTTCTCAAAGATTACTAAACCATTATGTAATCTGCTTGGAAAAGATGTCAAATTTCAGTTTACTGAGAAGTATTTGACAGCATTCAACACACTTAAGGAAAAGTTGGTAACTGAACCTATCATTGTAGCACCAGATTGAGATTTACCTTTCGAACTCATGTATGATGCAAGTGACTTTGCAGTTGGATCAATACTGGGTCAGAGAATAAATAAGATACTTCACGTAATCTATTACATCATTTGAACCCTCACGATGCTCAAACCAACTATGCCACTATTGAAAAAGAGCTGCTGGCAGTAGTGTTTGCATTTGACAAATTTGATCGTCAACCCTTAGATATCTACTAGCCAAGAAAGAAGCTAAACTTAGACTTATCAGATGGGTACTACTTCTACAAGAGTTTGACTTGGAAATTCGGGAAAAGAAGGGAACAAAAAATATCGTGGCAGATCACTTATCTAGATTGGAGAAGATCACATCAGCAAGGGATGATCAAATCAACGATTTTTTTCAAGATGAACAGTTGCTCGCTCTACTTAAGGTCTCATGGTAGGCAGATATAGTCAACTACCTCGCCGCAACATTTTATCCCCTGACACTACCCACCAACAGAGGAAGAAATTCTTTTCAGATTTGAAATATTACTTTTGGGAAGATCTATATCTATACAAGCATGGTCCAAATCAAATCATTAGAAGGTGTATACCTGAAGTAGAAATGATTGAAATCTTAAGACAATGTCACTCGTTACCATATGGAGGGCATTTTGGAGGAACGAAAACAGTTGCTAAGGTACTTCAGTCTGGTTTCTATTGGC
>CAIGRB010054419.1:61859-78361 GCA_903798255.1 Fraxinus quadrangulata | reverse complement strand
TTATATTTTAAATTTTTTTATTTTATACCATAGATAGGTAATATTCTCTCTCTCTCTCTCTCTCTCTCTCTCTCTCTCTCTCTCTCTCTCTCAATTTTTCTGCTACTTATATGTTACTTGATCTTTGTTGGATAGATTGGTTTCTTGTTGTCTTAGTGGGCTAAGAGAACTTGTTGGTTCATCTAAGTTTTTTCATTTTCCACTTTTTTATTTCCTGGTTCTTTGACTCTATAAGTATTTATCTACTATTAATTTCTATTTTATGATTATTATTTTATCTTCTGACATTCGAGGATTGATTTCCCTGCTTTCTATCCTCTTTGTTTTATTCTAGAACTTCTTCTTCCGTAAATAGAAGTGAAACATTGAATGTCAAACCAAGATTAAGTTAGTTCGAAGTTTCATGAAAGTCTGTTTTTCTAAGGGTACATGTGTTATAACTTTTTGCTTACCCCCCTAGTGGGGGAGCACTGATATTTTATGTTCCATTGTTTACAGTGCGATACACTAAAGCCTGTTAAAATCAAAAAGAGTGTTTTTTGGGGGAGGGGAATGTAGAATATGTTGATTTTCTCGTTTTCTTTAATAAATTAATTAAATATCTCTAAAGATGGGTGAAATCCTGTGAACAAGATGCGTGCAACTTGAGAATCCATCTATACTGCATATCAAATTAAAAATAGCTTACTTCAAAGAAGAGTAAAAGGTGAAAAAATCGAAGTGCTCATTAGTTTAGAAACAGGATTCTTTGTGCCATCTTTGTCCATCAAAGCTCTTCTGTTGGACTTCCCTAAAAGGACCCACACTAAGCAATATGGTGCAAGTATCTTCACCTTGCTGTCACCTGAACAGCAGCCACGCAGCAGCAGTGAGAATGACTTGTTTGATTTGCAGTTTGCACAAATATTGCTAGTCCTGGAAGTCTTATTCCCAAAACCGCTTTCCAGTAGTGTTCAATGACTAAACTATTATGTAATGAGAATAGAGTGATCAAATGTAATATGCCATTGGAAATTTTTTGAATAGTAGTTGTGCTAACTGATAAATTTTTACTCATTAATTTTGATGGTCTACAATAGTCTACTTACAGTTTTTGGTATTTCTGTCCACAGGTGGAAGAGAACAATCGATTGAAATCTGAACTTCAGAAAAAGATTGAGGAACTTGAGAACTATGTGAGAGCTCTTGCATTCTAACTATTTCAGTCATTCCATTTTATTTTCTATTTCACAAAAGAGAAAAAAATCTCGTTATATTTTGATTTTATTATCGCATGTTTGTCACATCTCTTACTGTATATTCATTTTTATAATGATGAATTCATGGGCATTCTCAAGCTCAAGCACCTATGTGCTTTCTTGAAGTATATCTAGGTTGCTTGTTCCTATAATTTTGCATGCCATGTACAACTTTATCTGCCCTGTTAATAGCTAAATATAACGTGCGCATGAGATATTTTGGTTGTGGTAGATTCAACATTTTATATCACGAAATATTGTAATGCCATGATAGTAAAGATACTTGTGTTTACTATTTCTTTTATGTATGTATTGTAGCAGAATATGATAATTCATCTGACGTGGCTAGTCCTTGCATAATACTTGAGACTAAAATCTATTTCCCATTTACTTTAGTGTCTCTATGGGCCTTGCTAAAGAGTTTAAGGGTGTTCCTCTTCCTTTAATTTTTATTAGTTGTAAGAAGTACTTTCTTATTTATTTTCTAGTTTCCTGGATAGAGGATTTCTTTTCCTCTAGGCACTGTAATTTATTCTTTTCATTAATGCATTTAAGTCCTTAAATGAAGAAAGTTTTAATGGATTTATGAAGGAAGCTTGAGGATGTATACAACTCAATTTCAGAGAAGTCTGGAAGAGAGAGAATTAGAAGCATTTATATAAAGGTTCAAAGGTTTACATGGGACCTGTGTTGTATTTTTTCCCATGTTTAGCGTAGTCATCAAAGCGTTTACGCTCCCTATTAACTTTCACTTTGACCTTATTCTAGTTCAATGATGTTAATTTGTTCCAATCTGAGCGAACACATAGTGATTGGTCTGGCTATGCAACATACAACTTTAGAAATGCAGCAGAGGTAGTTGCAGACCATTGAATATTTGGTCGGGGGCTCTTCGTATAATGACCCAACCTCCATTACCAAGTTGTTGATAAGAGATTCAACTTAAGTCTCTTTTAAGGGAGAGGTCATGTGTAGGGGTAAGAGGCCAGATCCTCTCCCAAAGCGGATAATACGTAAATTAACTATTTGGGTATAGAGATTGAGTCGTTACAAAAAATGTGTCTGTATAACTTCTTGAAGTATGTTTCCCAGACAGTAGTTCTTTTCCTCGAATTTTACTCTTAGCAACTCCTATGTTCGGAGCAAGATGTTATCTAATTAAACCACGATACAAATGTCTGGAAAAGATCTATTTTTATTTCGGTCGACAATCCACATTGATGTAATAAAAGTGAGGGGCCCATGACAATGTCGGAAGGCCAGAATAATTGACCTCTTTGCCAAGCAGAGTTACAAAATCTTCTCTCTTTACCTTCAATTACATCTGAAAATGACTTGTGACCTTTATTATGACAGTCTCATTGGTTGTCCGCGGATTCTATTATCGAGAAGTGTATCCACTGCTTCTTGTACTACTTTCTCCTGACACATTACTAATTCTCTTGGCATAGATCTAGTTGTTAATAGATCAGTAAGAGTATCGTTCTGATAGATAACTCTTCGATGTAATGACCCAACCTCTATGTCCAAATCATTAATTTATGTACTATCCGTTCTGGGATGGCATCCGCCCTCTTACTCCCTCACAAATTTCTATCGCGTTTTAAGGATTCGAAGATATGACCTCTCCTTTAATAGAGATTTGAGTTGAAAATTGGTACCAATTGTAACGACCCGGTCTCTGTACCTTTAACTTACGCACTGTCTGCCATGGGAGAGCCCGAGCCCATTTTACCCTTCATAAATTTCTGTTGCGTCCCAAGGATTCGACCTCAATACCTCAATTGGTATCAGGATTCAACTTTAATCACTCATAAGGGAGATGTCACGGGTTGCGTCCCAAGGATTCGAACTCAAAACCTCAATTGGTATCAGGATTCAACTTTAATCTCTCTTAAGGGAGATGTCACGTGTTTGAATATGAGAATGCGATAGAAATTCTTGAGGGAATAGGAGGGCAAATGCCCTCCTAGAGTAGACAACACGTAAGTTAACGGCTTATGCGTAGAGATTGGATTGTTACACTTCGAATTATGAAACCCTATTTGGACAAGATTTAAAAGAGTTTGTAAAGGCTTAGTGTCAATTTTGAGAAACTGTGATGATTTCACCATGATCAAATGAGCCAATCTATAGAAGTCATGGCGGAGGTGGAGAGATGATCCATGACCGCTGTCCTTGAAACTGGATTCATATCTGTAGTGGTACCAAAACTTAAATAATACAAAGGGACAAATGTTAGAATTATCGAGGAGTGAAGATTCCAAAGTTTGAATTCCATTTTTCAACATAAATAATGCCGAATCTAGGATTTGGAAGTGTATTTGAATTTCCAGTTTCGTTCC
The DNA here is from genome assembly GCA_903798255.1 of Fraxinus quadrangulata. Classification (NCBI taxonomy): domain Eukaryota; kingdom Viridiplantae; phylum Streptophyta; class Magnoliopsida; order Lamiales; family Oleaceae; genus Fraxinus; species Fraxinus quadrangulata. Next base: position 74,778 of record CAIGRB010054419.1, on the reverse strand, counting down.
ATAGGGTTCATTGTTGATACCTGGTCATTTATTTGGAATTAAATTGCTTTAGCTGTCTTAAAATGTATTTTTTTTCCTGAAAAAGTAATGATGCTTGAAATGAATATTATAATAATGTTAAAGAAGATAGTCACATCTTTCACTTGGACACTAGTTGCTGTATATATTCTCAAAGGAACTAACAAAGTAAGGGCTTGATGATATTGAGGAGGATGTCCTTACATCTACTATTGGTTTTTTGGAGATACATTATCTTCCATTAGTGTTGTCTGGTCTCATGTGGCCTTCATGAATTTCTAAAAAGAAGGATTAAACAGAACAAAACTAACCCGCCGTCCCCTTGGTGTAGCCCCCGAAAGTGACATGAAAAAAAGAAAAGAAAAGAAAAAAAGAATGGGATCGTGCACACTATGAGGGAAATGCAGTATTGCAACTGTGGTGGGTAAGACTTAGAGTTCTTTAATAACTTGCTGCTATATCCATATGTTATGAAATGAAATATTACTTGGAATAGAAATTCATTCTTATGGTTGAAATTTGTTTCCATTATTCACATTTCACAGCACCTCGAATTTGATGGACTCTTACATGTATTGAAGTTCACGTCTTATCTCCATGTTCTTACAATCATCAACATCGTTTGTGCATATTTACTTCATTGCTTGCAAAAATTCATTTTGTAACCCAAAATAAAGTATCTAATTCCTTATACTTGGCAGAAATCAGGTGATTTAAAATCTCAAATTCCTCATTCTGATGATCGTGGAGTTGATCATTTAGTTTTGGGTTTGGAAAGTCAGATAGGCGGGATTGGAAAGATGCACATCAATTCTGGACAAGATTTATCTAGTACAGTTGTTTCTCAGCAAGATTTGATGCATAGTGAAATGGATCGTGGGATGCACACTTATATTGAAAACCACTCTGATAATAGCAAGGTCAATGGATCAGTGAAAGTGATTCCTGGTGGTCAAGTGATATCCGATAATTCTGGCATTTCCCAGTTCGTCTCTCCATCTATGCAATCAGTTGCTCCTAGCAGGTACAACATATGGAAATAAGTGAAGAAAATAACATGGTCTGCAAGTGATATCCATGTTTGCTATCTTGGTTGTTAATTCACATGGGATATTTGTTGCTTTTATAGATACCAACTAGAAAGGGATTTTGATTCACAGCTCAATGTATCTGGAAGGGGTTTGATTTCAATGGCTGATGTTAATAATTCTAATAGCCCAAAGCAGGTATTATCTCATGAACAAAAGAATTATCATTCTTAAACATTTGACATTAAGAGCCAAAGCTATTATATTTCTTCCTGTTATTATAATTCTTATTCTATTAAAAAAAAAAAAAAGAAGAATCTTTCTGTTGCATGCAATCCTTTTATTTCTAGCATCACTTTTGTGAATGTAACTCTGTAGGATCTTGTTGTAAAGATTCGGGAACATGCAGATGAGATTATGCAGCTGAAAAAATATCTTGCAGAATATTCAGTCAAGGTACTAAGAAGAGCATCTTTTCATAGTATTCCATGCTTCTACTTTTATGTTCTTATTGTGGTGATTATTATATTCTTTGGCTAGGAATCGCAAATTCGCAATGAGAAATATATCCTGGAGAAGCGCATTGCATATATGCGTACGGTAGGCAGGATTTATATTTTATAACTTCTTTAAGAAATCCCTTCTCCTTGTTTCTGGAAATTGACAGGAGTAGTGTGTGCATTTAATTCTTTCCTAAGGCCTTTGATCAGCAACAACAGGATCTGGTCGATGCTGCATCTAAAGCAATTGCCTACAGACAAGATATAATGGAGGAGAATGTACGTCTTACATATGCATTGCAGGTAAAATCTTCTTTTTCCGTTAAAAGTTTTTTTCCTCCAATATTTTGTGTATCTTAGCTATGTTTTGTCCTTTTGAAGTGGTTGATGCTGTTTTTTCCTGAAAAGATGCTTCTCTGGGTGACACTTTCTGGGATATATGGTGCTTGTTTCATCATGCTTTTAATCCTATGGAATGTGGGTATAATTAGTGGTGGTAAATTGTAGGGCCTACAAAATGTAAGGATAAATGTATGTTTGACCCACTTAGAAAGTAAAATTAGCTTCGACAAACATGCAAATAGGAACGACACTGAGTCCAAACTCTCATGGAAGTTAATTTTCATCTTATGATATACATGAATGTTGACAGTTAAATTTGAGTATCAATAAAAGCAACTGACTTATTTAAGTTGTATGTAGATGTTGTATTGCAATTTTCATCATAGATAATTAGTTCAGTGAGGTGGTTCTTTACCTCCTTTCAACCTTATTTCTAACTATTCGACTTCTGTGCTCAAGTCGTTAACTTACGTACTGTTTGTTCTGGGAGAGGATTCAACTTAAGTTATCTCAAGGGAAAGGTTAAGGGTTCGAATCCTGAGGACGCTATAGAAATCCGTGAGAGGTAAGATGAGATCAGGCTCTCAAAGCGGACAATACGTAAGTTAACAGCTGGTACTAGGATGTAACTTAAGTCATTCTTAAAGTAAAGGTCAAGGGTTAGAATCTTGATGATGCTATAGAAATTCATGAGTTGTAAGGCTCTCTCAAAGCGAATAGTACCTAAGTTAATAGTTTGAGCATAGGGGCCTCTTGCCCAGCCGTTCTCTAACATAATGTCCCCTTTGGGAGAGAATCTTCACTCTTACCCCTCATGGTTTTTTGTTGTGTCCCCTAGGATTTGAACACATGACTTCCTCTTAAAAGAGATTTAAGTTGAATTCTGATACCAATTGGATATGGTAAGAGGTAAGATTCCTCCCAAAGCGGATACTACGTATGAGAATAGTTGGGCACGAGGTCGGGTCGTTACATCGTTACTTAAGCGTTTACTTACATCTTTCCATTCTCATCTCTCTTTTCATCTCCCTGGCTTTTATGTGCGCATAGACCACAAGTTTGTTCTTACAGATTGTAATTTTAATACATCCATGTGGGATTGCTAAATGTAAAAAATGTAATGATATATACTCTGTGGTACTGTTTAATAACATGGATGACAAATAAGGCAAGTGTCAGTTCACCAACTCTTGTCCTTTCGCTTCTGAACGAGTATGACCATATATTCTCAGGTTCATATTTTTTTATTTTTTGTTTTTTTTTATTATTATTTTTTTCAGGCTGCACAACAAGACAGATCAATGTTTGTATCTTCTTTAATGCCTCTTCTTACAGAGTACTCTCTTCAGCCACCTGTTGCTGATGCCCAATCCATTGTCAGTAATATCAAGGTAAATATAGTTTACCTTTTCATCTATTTCTTAAACTTGACTTGTAATATCTTGTTAATGAGAACTGTGACCTCAAACTGTTGATGACCTACCCTGAAAGTAAAAGGGAAAAATAATAGACTTGTTTCTAATCTGTGCAGAACATTTTTTTTGTACTTCTACTGCTATTTAGGATGAACTATATTGCTTGTTTAAGTAAATAGGTATACTAATATTACTGAAGATGCCAGGAGAAAAAGAAATGAGTAACAATTGCTTTCACTTTTACTTTCTTTACCCTTGACTTGGCAAAACTGTCAAACAAAATTAGATTTGAATGAGGTCAATGATGAAGAAGGAAAATGATGACTGATGAATGGGGCCAATGATTGTTAGCGAGGAGGTGGCAGGTTGAGGGGAAGACAAATGTTGTTTTTGCTGGTATATATTTGCATCCCAAGTTTCTTTTGAACCATTGTTCAACTGTCTGTAACTTGTCCGTGTATTTGTACGCAGAAGTTAACAGATTTTGACTAATGCCTCTCACCATTGTGAGGATTCCATTATATAGAAAATTCTGGTAGCTTTACATGGAAAGTATATATTTACAGCCATATTTGGCAAAGCTAATAAAGGAAAATAATCTCTATCAATAAATACAATTGATGTAAATAAGGTAAGAAAGATTCCATGGAATCTGCTAATTATAGAAGCCAATTAAAATATGCTAATTATGAATTCTGCAATTTACCAATTTTGGATCTTGCAATCTGCTGATTATTCTGCAATCTGTCAATTAATATGCCAATTATTTTGTCAATTACTGATTCTGTAGATCCCATTGATATGCCCCTCAAATTAATGTGACCTGATTAAGAAGCATCAATTTGCTAACTAGAAACTGATGTCATGGTCGAGGTAAAGTCTTGGTAAAGGCATCAACAGTCTGAAGATTAGTAGAGATATGGGAAGAGTAAGTATTTTCTCGTCATAGGTTTTACGAATATAGTAACAATCAACCTCGATGTGTTTGGTGCGAAGACCAGATTTGCAAATACAATTAATAGAAAATTCACACGTAGGAATTAGATCTTTATTACTCAGAAAAACCATGCTTAAACAAACGCGGTAAAATCAAAGAATTTGGATGGCCTAATTGCTTTTGTTAAACCTCACACTGATTGCTTACATTAGTACAAGCCAAAGATAAAATACTAGGAATAGAAAATTGCATAAGAAACAACCGTTCCACTTTAGGTCTTTTCGTGATCACTTTCCCAACTTCTGATCCTGCACAAAGTAACCACTACGAGATAAGGAAACATTTCAATTATTATCCACTGGCTATCCAACTAAAATCAAATTGGCGGATAACCCATGAGAAACAAAAACATTTTGGAAGAAAGGGTTCATACCACCAATTGCATTAATGGGTACATTAATGTTATGAAGGAGAAGAAGAGAATCAATGGAAGTGGCGGCAAAGGAAGAAATTGAGCAGATGCAAGACACAGAGGGAGGAAGACGAGGGCTAACGGTCATACCCAACATTCAAATTCAGATATTTGGATAGCGTCATTTGGATGGAAATTAAATGATGTCGTTTTGTTTTAGAAATAAACGGTGCCGTTTTAGTTATAATCAAATTGTATGAGTTAAAACATGTTTTCTTCTTAGCATTCATGTTTTCTTCCTTGCCGGTTGGTTATAATAGCTGTAATTGGGGAAATAGAGGGGATTGTGATGTGAATTGGATTCTTCTTCCCCAAGTCTTTCTTCTATCTCTTCCCCTTTCTTTATCAATTCTTATGTAGTCCTCCTGTTGTTGCAGTTTATATCAGTAAGCAATAATATTCAATTTGTTATTTGAGTTTATTAATTCCAGGTAGTGTGAAATTGGTGTCGTGTTGAGGTTCAATTATTACATTTGGTGTCAGAGCAGAACGTGAGCTGGGAAGAAATGGAAACCTTAAACAAGAGCCAGCAAAACAGATTAAATGGATCGATAAGGAGTTGGGCGAGCTGGGTGTAGCCTATCAAAGCACGGACCAAGCTGTGAAGCGTCTCTGCAGCACACATGATACACTTGAAGGGTTAATGGTGGTGATAAACAAAAATATGAAAATATTGTAGGGATGATGGCTAAGATGAGTGAACGATTAGTTAATTCTAGCCTTGGAAATTCTTCATCCCAAGGAAATGGCAAAGGAATACAAGTAGAGGGTCTCTAAACTCCCATTCTGTCGGATGGGGGAGTGATAAACACTGTGACAGGGGATTCTTCTTCATAAGGAAATAGTAGGGGTGATTATAGGTTGAACACAAAAATGCCTAAGATTGATTTTCCCTAGTTTAGTGGGGAGGGTCCTAGATAATGGATAAGGAAGGCTAGGAAGTATTTTTCTATCCACTAAGTGCCAGAGGAAATGAAAGTGGGCATTGCCGAAATATATTTGAGAGGAAAAGCAAATATATGGTTTCATGGATTTATAGCGAGCTTTCCAAATGCGAACTAGGGAACATTTTCCACTGAAATCTGTAGGCGATTTGCAGAAAACAAGTGTTTAGCAAGCTAAGGCAGAAAAGGTCTATTTCTGAATACCAGGAACAATTTGAAGAACTGAAATCTCAGATGATGTTATCACTGCCTCATCTACCTAAATCCTATTACATATCTATCTTCACTAGTGGCCTGAAAGAGGAGATCAAATCTATGGTGAAAATCATTAAACTTACAACCTTAGCTAAAGCTTTTGAAGTGGCTCTCTTGCAGAAGAACATAATGACAACCATAAATACAGGAGCCAAAACCTATAAACCTTATATACAAGCCAAATGGACCCATCCTAATATCAAACCAGCTAAAACCACCCATAAAGATACACCCCATACTTAATCAACTACAGGGAACCCAAACAACCCTTTGAAGTTCAAAGCTATTAAACCATCTGATTTCCAAACCAAGAGAGAACTGGGGCTGTGCTACAGGTGTGATGAGAAATACACGTGACCATGTATGCAGGAATAGGATGCTGAATTTCATACTTTAGATGAGGTGGAACGAGGGAAAGGGGAAGAATTACCTGGAGGAGAAGGAGAGCAAGAAGTTGAGAAAGAATTGAGTGAAGTAATGGAGATTTCAATCCATGCCTTGATGGGAAACAATAGAACTAAAATCATTAGACTTCTAGGGAGCATCAAGAACGGGAGGGTCTCCATCCTTATTGATAGTAGGAGTACCTACAATTTCGTTGATGAACACTTGGCTAGAAGCCTCAATTGTAGCAGGCAGTTAGTTAATCCAGTGAATTTGATAGTAGTAGGTCGGGAAAAATTAGTGAGTGATGGCATCTGCAATCCATTGACCTCGAAAATATAGGATTTGGAATTTCAGTATCAGTTGAGGGTCCTCAAATTGGGAGGTAGTGACATGGTTCTTGGAGTTGATTGGTTGAGCTAGTTCAACCCTGTGCTCTTTCATTTCTGCAAAGGAAGTATAACCTTCACTCATGGTGGTACCAAGTTGGAACTAAAGAGGCTATTAATGAGGATTGCCATATGATGACAGAAGAGGAGGAACGGAGCTGGTTCAGGAGTCAAAACTTATGGAGTGATAGCACAAATTGACATAAGTGTTGATAAGGAGCCAGAAGTAGTACCAATTGAAATTTAGGCAGTGGTGGACGAATTTCCAATGGTTTTCTTTGAGCCAAAAAGGCTTACCTTCACCCAGGTTTAATGATCACCACATACCAATTAAGGAGGGGGCACAACCATTCAAACTGAGGCCATATGTGCCCCTACATACAAAAAGCAGAGATCGAAAGGTTGGTTAACGAGATGAAAGAGAGTGGAATAATTCAGCCAAACACTAGCCTTTATGCATCTCCTATCTTACTGGTCAAGAAGAAGGATGGTACTTGGAGGTTTTGTGTAGATTATAGGTAGCTAAATAGCCTGACCATCAAAGATAAGTATCCTATGCCCTTGATTGATGAGCTACTAGATGAATTAAAAGGAGCAAAGTGGTTTACTAAGATAGATTTGAGAGCAGGGTACCACCAAATCGGGCTTGTTGAGGAAGACATTAAAAAAACAGCTTTTAAAACACATGAATGGTTCTATGAATTCAGGGTAATGCCCTTTGGGCTCACAAATGCTCCTGCCACTTTCCCAATGCCTGATGAATGAAGTTTTCAGGGAACAACTCAGGAAATGTGTTGGTTTTCTTCGATTACATATTGATTTACAGCAAGGACTTAAGAGACCCACTGCAAGCATGTATTTGAGGTTTTAAAATTATCGAGGGAGCACCAACTTTATGCTAAGAGGAGTAAGTGTTCATTTGGGCAATCCAAGACAGAATACTTTAGGGCATATTACCACAGCTGAAGGGGTGTCTGCAGATCCTTCCAAGATTGCTGCTATGCAAGAATGGCCTATACTTGTAAATGTCAAACAATCAAGGGGGTGCTTAGGACTCACTGGTTATTATGAGAGGTTTGTAAGGGGATATGGGGCCATGCCTAGACCACTAACAGATCTTTTGAAGAAGGATAAGTTTCAGTGGAATGAAGCAGCTGATATGGCCTTCCAAGAATTAAAACTTGCTGTGTACTACACCTGTATTGGCTCTCCCAGATTTTACTATTCCCTTTGTGATAGAAACTAATGCATGCCATTGGTGTATTAGGGGCTGTTTTAATGCAGAATAAGGGACCTATTGCTTACCTAAGTAAAGTGATCAACAATAGAAATTTTGGTTTATCTATATATGAGAAGGAACTTCTAGCACTTGTGACAGCAGTAGGGAAGTGGAGGCACTATCTAGAAGGACATCATTTCATCACAAAACACTAACCATCAGTCCCTTAAATATTTATTGGAGCAAAGGATTACAACTCCAATGCAGCTGAAATGGCTAACCAAACTATTGGGCCTTAGCTATGAGATTCAATACAAGAAGAGAATAGATAATAAGGTAGCTGATGCTCTGTCCAGAAGAGAGAATAGTGAGGAAGCTGAATGTTCTGCCATAACAACCATAACTCCAGCTTGGATTCAGGAGGTGATTAAGAGTTATCAAGGGGATGAGGAAGCTGGAAACATAAACACTACCTTGCTTCTTGATGAAAAGTCAGAATCTGACTGTACTAATAAGAATGGGTTGCTTAAGTATAAATTTAAAATCTACATTGGTTCTGAAGCAGGCGTGAGAGGGAAATTAATTGAGGCCATCCACTCATCTTAGGAAGGACGACACTTTGGGGTCCAGGCCAGCATTCACAGGGCTAAATGTCACTTCTTTTGGCCTGGAATGGTGAGGGAAATCAAACAGGAGGTCTTACAATGTGACTCGTGTCAAAGGTGTAAGGGAGAGCATGTTGCCTATCCTGGCTTACTACAGCCTTTGCCTGAACCACAATACCCTTGGAGTCACATATCTATGGACTTTATTGAGGGATTGCCCAACTCTGGAACTAAGAATGCCATTTTGGTGGTGGTAGATAGGTTCACCAAATATGGTCACTTCCTATCTCTATCACACCCTTTCTCAGCTGCCAATGTTGCAAAGCTATTTCTAGATAATAACTTTAAACTTCATGGCATGCTACAAAGCATCATTTTAGACAGAGACAAAGTTTTCACAAGTGTATTCTGGCAAAAACTATTCAGACAACTGGGAACTAAGTTGCAGCTGAGTTTTGCCTATCATCCTCAAATGGATGGCCAGATAGAACGATTAAATTAGTGCTTGGAAATGTACCTTAGGTGTATGGCTCACAGGCACCCTAAGCACTGGAGTAAATGGATGAGTATGGCGGAATGGTGGTACAATACCACCCTTCACACCTCTATTAAAATGACACCATTTGAGGCCCTTTATGGAATCAAACCCCCTCAATTGGCATTAGGTCCATACCAATAGATCAATGTGGTAGCAGTAGATGAATTGCTCCAAGAAAGGCAAATGGACCAAATCCTCAAAGAAAATTTAGCACGGGCCAGAGCTCGGTCGGATGAAGTTATATGCTGATAAACATAGAAGTGAGTGAGAATTTTAGTTAGGAGATTGGGTGTACCTTAATCTACACCCGTTTGCTCAACACTCTGTGGCTAGGAGGGTTAACAGGAAATTGGCTTTGAAATACTATGGGCCTTATAAGGTAATTCAAAAATTGGGAAATGTCGCGTTTAAATTGGAACTACCTGCTAGAGCTCAAATTCATCCTTTTTTCATATATCATTGTTAAAGAAGAAAATTGGCGAGAAGGTAGTGCCTGTCTTTGAATTATTGGAACAAAGGGAGAGTGATATACCTCAATCATCTGAACCTTGGGGACAAGGTTTGTCTAAGGGGGAGGGATGTTATGAAGGAGAAGAAGAGAATCAATAGAAGTGGCGGTAAAAGAAGAAAAGGAGCAGACGCAGGACACAGAGGGAGGAAGACAAGGGCTAACGGTCATACCCAACATTCAAATTCAGATGTTTGGACGGCATCATTTGGATGGAAATTAAATGATGTAGTTTTGTTTTAGAAATAAACGATGTCGTTTTAGTTATAATCAAATTGTATGAGTTAAACATTTTTTCTTCTTAGTATTCACCTTTTCTTCTTTGTCGGTCGGTTATAATAGCTGTAATTGGGGAAACATAGGGGATTGTGATGTGAATTGGATTCTTCTTCCCTAAGTCTTTCTTCTATCTCTTACCCTTTCTTTATCAATTCTTATGTAGTCCTCCTGTTGTTGCAGTTTATCTCAGTAAGCAATAAAATTCAATTTGTTATTTGAGTTTATTAATTTCAGGTAGTGTGAAATTGGTGTGGTGTTGAGGTTCAACCATTACTATTAATGGGTAGGTGATTTCCATTTGCAATTTGAATGTAGTAAGGACCATTATAATTCTGAATGTTAGGTAATGATTCAGATTGACTGGTCATAATTGGAAGCTCCTGAATCAACAAACCAAGGGAATGAGGATGTCTTGCCATTACCTTGAAGGCCGAATGTAAAAAAGACTCAGATGATTATTTAATGGACCATCTCAAGAGTGAGGATAGCTTGACTAGGACTTGCTGTGGTGCCTGTTGGGGCTACAATAGGTGAAGATTATGCCATGGGTGTAGCTTGGATAGTAGCTTGAAGGGCTTGTGCTGGCCGATTTTGAGGACGAATCGGACATGCTTTGATGATATGCTCCGGTTTCTTGCAATAATTACAATATCGCCTTGTATAGTTTGTGGCAATATGGCCAAATTCCTTGCAAGGCTGCATAGGCGACGTTCATTACCTCATAATGTAGCCTCTCTTGTCCCATTCCTGCCTAAGTGGTCAATCTCTGTTCTTCCCGCAGCAACTCTTCAAGGCAAACATCCAAGTAGGAATCAGATTTCGATTGTAGCTCCATATTTTGCCCTTAATTTCATCAGAAATTGATCACGTCTACTCTCCTTATGGACTGTTTGAAGTGCGGACACCGCCTACTTGGCATGTATAATTCTTGAATATTCGCTCCACAAGTTCAAGAAACCAAATAATATTGTTCAATTGAAATTTGCTATATCCAATTTCAAATGAAAATGACGTGCATTATGTCTTGACTATATATACGACCTAGATATTTCTATATCTCTTTAGTGGTAGAAAAGGACCTCAAGTTGTTCACCATATGTACAATTGATGTAAATAAGGTAAGAAAAATTTCAATAGAATCTCCCAATTATAGAAGCCAATTAGAATATGCTAACTATGGATTCTGCAATCTGCCAATTATAGATCCTGCAATCTGACAATTATTCTACAACCCGTCAATTATGATCTGCCAATTATTCCGTCAATTATTGATTCTGCAGATCCCAATGATAGAAGGTGAAGCATAGTGACTTCATCCGATATGCTAATTCCTCGACATTTCCTTTTCCTCTATATTTTCTCTCATTTGTTGCTTGTCCAACTTCTTATTTTCTCTGTTGGGAGTGCAAACTCCCTTTCATTCCTTAGGCATAATACTCTTGTTACACTTGGATCTTTGATGTTAATTTGCTTTCTTAAAAAGGATAACAACCTATCACTTGAATATGAAGGAAAGGAGAGTTATGCTAATTGATAGCATAAATGTTTTATAAATAGGTCGACGTAAAAGTTAAAGGGTCAAGGGTGGTAAAATTTAAATGCTTAAACATCATAAAACATGTTTAAATCGACAATTGCACCAATTAATGGACATACTAACTTGTAATTTAATACTAATAAGTAGGTTAATTAACATATATATTAGTTTGTAATTAAATTTTAATTATTAAATCAAGTCATTATTGTTTTATCTGTCAAATACTCAATTAGTCAAATTAATCAATCAAACAATTATAAAAAGCAATAGCAAAAGAAAAGAAAAGAATTTGAAAGGCTACCACCTTATATCTGTAAAAGAAAAGGAGATTCTCAAGTTCCAAAATCAGGAAATTCCAACTTTGACCAGTTTTTTTTTGAAAGGTAATCAAATATTATATTAATCAGAGTTAATACATAGGAAGTGTATCATCAATACAAATCAGAAAGGAACAACATAAAATTGGGCAGCTCATGTAAATGCCTAGTAGCCACAACATTAAACCAAGTATACAATATAAATAAAACAACTCCCTAAACTGCTCTGTTGTTCATGTTAGGTCTTCAAAACAACGTCCATTTCTTTCTATCCACATACACCACACGATGCATTCAGGAATAAGGTCTCATATAAGTTTGCTATCCNTACAAATCGGCAAGAAATAACATAAAATTTGGTAACCCATCTAATTGCCTAGAAGCTACAGCATTAAACCAAGTAAACAATGTCAAATAAAACAACTCCCTAAACTGCTCTGTTGTCCGTGTTAAGTCTTCAAAACAACGTCCATTTCTTTCTCTCCACAAGCACCACACGACACAGCCTGGAATAAGGTCCCAAACAAGTTTGCTATCCTTATCTCGGAACTTTCTCCTCCATATCTTAAGCATGTCCTCCATACGCCTTGGCATCACCCAATCCATATGCTGCGTCATTAAAATATCGTTCCACAATAAACGAGCAGCCTCACAATGGAGAAATAGGTGATCAATCGTCTCCCCATCCCGGTTACACATATAACACCACTCTGTAACATAAAAATCCTTTTTGCGAAGGTTATCCATCGTTAACACCTGTCCTCTTAACTACCGTCCATAATAAAAATGCCGCTCGTGGGGGCAGTTTACATTTCCATACCATCTTCCAGGGGAATAAACTTTCTTCAACTCCCGACAGAGATCTAAAATAGGTGCGAAGTGAAAAAATACCATCTCGTGACAAACTGCACCTGCTACTATCATTCTCTCCTGCCCTAATATGTGCCTCATATAGAGATGTCAGAAACAACTCATAATCATCAAATTCTCAGTCCTGCAAACTTGGCTAAAAACAATGTTCCAACTGGAGCTCCCATTGTGAATATCTAAGACATCATTCACCATGGTAGACGGCTCTAACACAATACGATACAAAGAAGGAACTTAAGCGATTGCTCTTCACACCAACAATCATCCCAAAAGCTGATAGCATAACCATTACCAACAATAAATGTCAACATATCCCTAAAATCGCTCCAGCCTCGCCGAATATGCCGCCACAAACTCACCCC
>CAIGRB010054419.1:16388-59131 GCA_903798255.1 Fraxinus quadrangulata | reverse complement strand
CCACCTCTACTCTCATCCGCATTAGGCCCATAAACTCCTGTAAACATCCACCGGAACCTATCTCCAATATTTCTAAACGATAGCGATAGGGAGAATATCCCTTCACTAACCTCCTCCAGGTCACAAACTCTAGTATCCCACATCACTAACATTCCTCCTCAGGCTCCCGATGACCCTACAAACTGATACCCCACATGCTGTCCCCCCTAAAGACTTCGTACAATAGCTCTCGAAACAACTTCCAACTTTGTTTCTTGTAGGCATACAAGGTCAGCCCTCCATCCCTTTAATAGATTCCAAATGCCTAATCTTTTCTCAGCTTCATTAAGTCCCATCACATTCCAACTAATTATTTTTGGAGTCAGCTAAATCGCTCTTCATCCCTCCCCATATGGCCTTTCCTTGACTCTACACCCTTGAGATCATAATTAACCGAGCATTCAAGGCGCTTAAGTTCACGATCACCTTTTCTTCTTGTCTTGCCTCCTGGTGTACCCAACCCATGTCCCCTATCGGCCTCCAGGTGCTCGAATAATTGTACAAGTCTAGCTTCGTGCCCATCACATACACACCGACCATCTTACTGAAATCTAGCATTTTTTTAAGGACCCAACTCGACGGTCGATGTCTATCATCAGACCCGCTAATTTTTGCCAAACCCTCAACATACATGGGATCATAATAGTGTCCATCCTCTCAACCTCCACCCGAGCAATATTACCGTATGTATCCCCCGTTTCGACTCCTCCAACCCACACTACTAAAGAATTATCATTCCTTGGATCCCCTTCCTTCTGAGACTTAGAAACTCTCATACAATAGGTATTCACCACCCAGTTTCTGAGTCTGTCGACCCTTGCTGTTCATCGACGACCAAAGTTTGGCTAACACCCACCACAGTTTCATGTTCGTGCTCACTATCTAACAATGATCCCTGTATAGAGTGAATTGTGCCCAGCCCACCCTCATTTGGAGGGCAATTGATCGCTTCCAACAACTCCGAATTTAGAATCGTAGTACCCGATTCCCCTACCTCACCCCGTGATTCTTTCTCTTGAGACGCCTCGATCCTAGAATCCCTTACATCCCTATATGATTCTCCCATTTCGACCTATTTCCACCACCGAATGAATTTACCACTACATTTAGCTTCTGAAATTCGCCTGGAGGCTTATCTAAGCCCACCCCACACCTGTGACAATACATGTTCCCGAGACCCGCTATAGACCTTTTTTTTCACCACCTCAAATAAGTCATCCAATTCCCTTTTCAACGCCTGAATGCAAGCCCGTAGTACTGCATTAGGGTCATTCCCCCCTCATTCTCCACCCTTTCCTTGTACAACAATTCTCGCTGATCAGCAATTTTCGATGTCCCAACGTTTGCCGTCACATCAGCATAAGTCACCCCTGATCGCCTCTTATCATTACCTATTCGACGTTTAGCCTTATCACGAGAAACAAGTGAATGAACAACTATTCTGTTTTAGTATAACTACCGCCGTGGATAATCACCATAAGTGAAATGATGAAATTCCTTATTTGGGATCTATTTTTTCAAAACTCATTTTCAACCACATATTATCCCATAATATTATATTACATGTAAATCCAAAAATTTTCCTTGATCTTTAACCACACATTCTTCACTGTTCCAAAATAAGGTTAATACCCTAAATAGTCACCAAACTTTGCCAAAAGTTCTCAAGAGGTCACTGAATTTCAAAACTTCCCTAAATAATCACTGAACTTTGTAAATAGTTACTAGGGGGTCACTGAACTTTAAAACTTCCCTAATTAGTCATCGAACTTTGCCAAAACTTCCTTATATAGTCACTCAACTTTGCAAAAAGTTTTTAGGTGGTCACTAAACAATTGATGTATGTGGTCTCAATTTGCAAAGTTTAGTGATCTCTTAGGAAATTTTGACAAAGTTCGGTGACTATTTAGGGAAGTTTTAAAGTTTAGTGACCCCCTAAGAACTTTTTACAAAGTTCAGTGACTCTTTAAGGAAGTTTTGAAGTTCGGTTACCTCTTGGGAACTTTTGGCAAAGTTCGGTGACTATTTAGGGTATTAAGCTCCTTTATTAAACCTTTATCTTATCTATACACACATACAATTCAAATCAGACTCTAGTTCAAATAGGAATTTATTAATTCAACCCAGTCTGGATACGACTCTTATCACATGAGACATCTTATAACAATAACTAGAGCTTTTCTCTGGCTCTCAGGCACGCTGTAATAACATAAAAAATACAGGCTTAAAATTTTCTTAACTAACTATATTTATAATCCTATAGTAGCATACTGATTTGGGCATGACATGGGTACAAGAAGTGCTCTTACCACTTAAATTGCAGGTATGGCTAGGGAATAGAGGAGGTGAATCAAGGAAATAATTTTTGACAGTAACACATTCAATACTTTATTTGTTCATAATCCACAGATGCTGCTATTTTACGAATTTAATAACAAATGAATGCCTACTACTAAAATGAATTCCAAAATTCCTCTCATTTTTAAGCAAAGTAGAGCGACATGACAGATCATTACTTTAAACTCAGATTTTAAAGCTATAAGATGAACCTTGGTATGATTTACAAGTGGTCTGTAAATCATTACCTATTTAAAACAAATGAGCCTAATGGCTGGATGAAACTTGACAAAGCCTCGTGTTTTTTATGAGCCAAGTATTTAAACAAGGAAAATTAGCTTGTCTCAAGACTGAGCAGGACTTGGCCTACTAAAAGATATATTGAGCCAAGACTGAATAGTCAGTTCTCTAGCTTTAGCTCTTTTTCATCTCTAGATCTGGGCAAAATTGTGATAATCATGATTTGGTCGAGAGATTTGAGGTTGTCCCCTTCTGCAAATTTATTTATGGAACTTCGTTTTTGCAGGTTTTGTTTAGACATTTGCAGGAGCAGCTTCTTCTCACTGAGGTATGTTGAATGGAATATTCAAGTGGCCTTGATTGATGATGAATATCTTACGTTTGTCAATATATTGTATCACCATTTTTGTGTTGTTGTAGGGAAGGCTCAAGGAGTCTCAGTACCAGATAGCACCTTGGCGATCGGATGTGAATACCTCTAATTTTGCTCAATCACCATCACATGCTGTTGGGGTAGGGCTAGCATTTCAGCGTACTCATGTATTATATATTATTTGCGTAAAATGTAATAATGAATTTCTCAAACATTTGCATTCCCTGCCAGATCAAAAATGGGATGGAACTAGTGCCACAACCAGCATATGCTAATGGAATGATATCATCTTCAGGTCCTCAGACAACAACTGATGGAGATCTATTGGGGCGTCAGAGTGGTCTAGGTGATGCTGTTGCGAAAACTTTGGAGCCCAATAACTTTGGGATATATTCCCCTCTTGGAAGCAGGTGAGCCTGGTCAAATGGGACTGCTGCTGTAACTGAATGTTCAGTTTCAACAGTCAGCTTTTGGTGGTGGTTTCTGAGTTTATATAAGTTTTCTGTTAATTGCCATATTTGTAGCGATGACCTTTGTAATTATTCTCTTGCCTAATTTTAAGCACTATAACAGTACGAATAGCTGTAGGATATTATTCCCTTTTCCTGCAAATGGTAGAATAGGCTATAAGGTTGTAACATTTCCTCATATCAGAATACAATTTTTACCTGAATTTTGCATCATTATCTCAGTATATTGTATTTTATTAGTTTCTTATCTTTTTATTTTCCAGTTCATCCTAATCATGTTCCCCCTACTATCTAGGAACACCGATTCCAAAGAAGTACATGGACAGCTTGCGGTCAACCAATATGATTCAAGTCCTGTACGTAATAATGAAAGAACCATGACTAAAAAAGTTACATTTGGTGACCTTGTTAGGAACAATGAGGTTGATGATCCTGTCATCAAAGGATATGAGAATGATAGAGAGGCTTCAGCTAATTGGACTCCTAAAATGTCAGCATATACTACAAATGCCGGTGATCTCAGCTCATATTCTCATTTACCTCCAGTTCTTGAGGAACCTGCGTCCTCTGTCTCAGAGGGTCAGAATTCTCACACCTAAGTTTATTTAGCTATTCAGCACACTGTTGGCGGTCACAAATTCTAAATCTATTGCAATGATCAGCTGCAGATGATGATCCACTACCTGCAATACAAGGACTCCAAATATCAGGTGAAGCCTTTCCAGGACGAGAGCTGCAGGCATCTGGACTCTCTATAAATGGAACAACCAGTTGTAATTTTGAGGTGCTTCTTGTATTTAGGCTATACTTTCTTTACTCGTTCCCTACATGCCTGCGATTTTTTGTTGTAGCTTTTGCTTGTCTTTTGACATGGTTACACTGGATTTGTGTTTGATCTACAATCATATATTTATGTAGGATTTCTTATTTTTATCTTGCTTTATTCCTGAATTCGCAGTGGGTGCGTCATTTGGAAGATGGATCTTTCAATCATATAGATGGTATCTTCTGTACCACAAGCTCAGTTTCAAATTTCAATTGTTGTATTTCTTTCCGATCAATATTCAGTTTTAGTTATACAGATTATTGATGCCAGGTGCAAAACAGCCAAACTATCTTGTGACTGCGGATGACATTAATGCATATCTTGCCATCGAAGTACAGCCACTGGATGACAGAAAGCGGAAGGTTCTATTTTGGTTTCCCTTTTTGCTTTTTTTGTTTTTTGTTTTTTTTGTTTTCCTGTGTACGCATGTCTGCATTTATCGTTTATGTTTCCATGTACTGGTTTCAAGACTTGGTCCGTGACTTATCTCTTGGCAGCTCAATTAGGTTATCCATGATAATATACAGGCTGAATTTTTGAAAAATGTGTCCATTTTCTGTTGGATCAAACACAATGCCCATTTTTTGGGTCCGTGCCTTTTGTTGGTAGCTCAATTGGGTTATCTGTGATCAATATATAGGCTGAATTCTGTGACATTCTATTTTTTAATCTTTGAAAGTATTTTGTTGTTCTGAATTCTGTGACATTCTATTTTTTAATCTTTGAAAGTATTTTGTTGTTCTTATAATATGAGAATCATTATACGGAGGGCATGACTCTTAAACCTTGGTCTATATCCCTTGCATTGTGCAGTAGATTTGTTGCTTTCACCTTTTTTCTTCTAGAGACCTGAATTCAGACCATGACAGTTAATATTTGATTGATGCCATGCTATAATTGAAGGTAAACCTCAACATACAAATTCTGTGAGCAGTTGAATGGAAACCTGTGTAGTTCAGTATGTGTCTCTATGACTGATGAGTTGCATAAATGAGATATTCAGTTCTAAGTTATGAAAACCTTGCATGTCAATATGCAACCTCAAGATTATGGGAGATCTTCACGATTACGAGCAATGTATTAGAAAATTATCTACAATATTACAATATTTTTAAGGTGCTTTTGTTTCAAAATTGAACTGAAGTCGGAATCAAAATGGAATTAACTTGTAAACAAAATGAGAATGAAAAGCACCCTACCATGTTTGGTTCTATTTGCACAAACTCGATTTGAGGTATAACAATGTATATTGCGACCCTACATATATACACTAGTGTGATAATCTTACTAGGAAATAAAATCTATTTGCTAAAATTGTTATTAAACAAAATCTCCAAAAATTGAATCAAATCTTTCCATTAACTAAAAGATTTTCCATAATCCCCCCTCAGAATGGATCAAATATATCAAGCATTGAAGTTTGTCTATCATGAAGGCATTCTATAAGAATGTTGATAAGGTCTGCTAACTACTTCTCAGTTGGTACATAGGCCATAAGAATTGCACCTAACGTCAATTCCTCTTAACTAAATTGTTGGCAATCTCATTGTGATTTGTCTTGTCATGCTGAATAAGACAATGAACAATGTTGATCAATGCTTTGTTATCGCAACACAGTTTCGCAGGGGTTTTGAAATCCACTATTAACTCTATGGGAGAAGTTCACAAATCCTTGAGCAGTGGATCTAAACTCTGCTTCAGCAGTGCTATGATAACCACATATCAATGTTGTTACGTCATTCTAGAAAATATCTCAGTTGGCATATATCATTGATCTCAAATTCTCCAGTTAAGATATATTTTTATTTTTTAATTTATGAGAAATTATTGCCAATCACTGTAATATGATTTACATATACAATAAGAATTGCACTAGAATGAGGAAGAATGGTTGGATCAATCAATCCTAACATGTTGTGAAACATCACTTTCGTATTTAAACCTTTTTTGTTTACAAATCTAAAATTCCACTATATGGTTCAAGTTTGAAGGAATGCCAACGAAGATAATGCAAGTAACACTTATAACAGAAATCTCATCAATTTCATTCCAATTTCGTATTTCTATTCCCCCTAGCCAAACATTCCCTTATAACACTTCAAGTAAAAAGTGTCAGTAGATCATTTTTACTTTTCGAATCAGACGTTGGTATTATTGTGCTTTGAATTTAGTACGAGCTATCAAATATTGTGTTATTAGGGTGTATTTACTGCTCGAGTCCATGCAAACGTTGGAAAATATTGATCTCCGGTTCACTAAATAATTGACAAAAGTTGATTGTTATAAATACTGTCACCATGCATGCTTTCCTCTATATATCCTTGATTGCATATCACTTTGTTAGATGAGTTTTTTCATTGAGACTGTAATAATAAATATCCAACTCTATATATTACATGAATAAGATAAAAATTTATCTAAGCTACCTGTGAAACAAAGTAAAGGGTTAAAGTTCTTTTTGGTTCAAAAGGTTGAACCTAGTTGAGCTTCTTTTTCTTTTATTCTTGATTATTTATTTATTCACATTCCTTCATTTTTAGAGGCATGTGCTTTGATCTTTATTCTTCAAAGTAGATCTCTTGGTCCACCATTTATTAATAGGTGATCTCTGAGGTGGGAACTGACTCCTGCATTATTTTGGTGGCATTGGGCTTGAATTAGAGATCTTGTATCTGTATTCGGATTCTATAACGAATCTGCTTTAGGCTAAAGAATTGCTTGAAATTGTCGGACCCGATTATTTTTCTTTCAAGACAAATTTTACCCCTTTTTTTCATGCATATATATGCTCGTTGTCTTTCAATGTTTTATCTATATGAATTTTTGGATGAGGAGTTAAATGTTATATTTTGACGAGTTTCCTTTTGCATACAATTTGTGAATTGAATTGGTTCTTTTTTTTTTTTCCTTTTTCAGGGTGCAATTGTGACGGTCTTTGCCAATGATCATAGAAAAATCATTTGTGGTAATTGATACTTCTGCAACTTAGTCGAACTTAATAATTAAGAGGCATCATTCGGTTCTTATAAAACTCCTTTCTTTTCTTCCCCGCCTTGACACACAAAAAAATCTCTCCACCAGTTTGTTTATTTGGTACACGAGTCAGGTGGATCTGATGTATATAACTGAATTTCTTTGCTTGAAGATATCTTTGTTTTCCTGTTGATTAATTTGCTGTTCTATTAGAAATCTTATCCTGTTGTCTGCATATTATCCAACTCCAGTTAGGATCAAAATCTCATTCAGAATTTCAAAAGCTTTATCATTTACTCCTTTAATTGTTAATTTTCTGCTTAGTTTATGCACATCTGTGATTGTGGTACTTTCAATATGCCTGTTTCCTTGTCCTTCAGATTTTTTTTTTTTTTTTTGGGACCTCCCTCATAAATTGCAGAATGTCTTTTTACCAGAGCTTTTAATTAATTTCAATTGTTTCTTCTACCAATTCTCTTTCGTCATGAAGACTGGGTATCCTGATACATGGGAGCTGGCTATGTTGGTCGTCAAAAGGGATGGTTACAGCATAAAGTGTAGTGGGCCTAGTGGTGTCGTAGTCACTCAGAAGTTTTCATCATCCACAATTGTATGTTCTCTATCTGTATTGCATTCTCATGCTAATCTTTGATCAGCCCCTCCCACCCCCACCCCCACCATGCGTCTGTCTTCTTAAAAGGATATAAAGAGAAAGTGTAGAAAGAAAGTAGCATATCTTTAGTATTCTATTTCAATTGCAGAAACTCCATATTCCAGTCCTAGTGGATTGACTAGATTGCACTTATCAATAATCAGGAAGCATAATTATATTTTTAGATGCTGAAAAAGATTGAGGTAAGCTACAAATGATCAGAACATCTTTATCCTGAAAGGTGGCCATCAAACATATGGAAGCTAACAAGTTTGATTAGGTGTATTGATGCAAATGCAAAGGAGAAAATATGAATAATAGTAAGATAGAGAGAGGCAAGCATTGGTAGTTGTGAGATTTAATAGCTTTAATTAATGCTTTTCACTTTCTTCATTGTGGTTGAAAGCTTGAGAAGTAGAAGTATAAGTGGGCACTTAAGTTTATTTTTACCAACATTTGATTGGACATCGTTCGATGACATATAGAGCTTTCACTGTAATATTGTGATATTTTGAAGGTGATATTTTGAGATTTAGTTTTCAATGACCTGGTTCCAATTAGCATGAATCTTTGCTTTGTTTGAGCTATATTAATTTAAAGATATAAAAAATGTATGCTGAAAATATACATAAGTTTTCAAATCTTTCTTTCAAAGAACAGTTAACTTTTGCTCTTTAAAGAATATATCATGCTGAAGGTCAGGGGTTGTTTGGAAGGATGTTCAAGATATCGTATGTCAGTGGAATTTTAATTAACTCTAGGAACTTTCACTGCTGGCCCAAAAAAACTGTAACATGGAGATTGGGTTAGCAGTCATTTGCTTGAAATGGATACTTGAGATCTTGGGAACTATTCCTTTTCAAATAGTTATCCCCAATGATTTTATAAACAATAAACTATTCCACTTGGCAACTCATCTATCTACTACTTCTATTCTTAAATGCTTTACAATACAGAAAAGTAACTTGTGTAGCACTGGCCTATAAATATCACATACTTCCAACTCTTGCCTTAAAATTGTGATGGGTGATACGAAGATAATAATGAAACTGCGGGAGCACCATTCCATGTGAGGCATTCATCATCAAAGTAAATAAAGTTGTAGATAAAACTGTCCATTTCTAATATAATCAGAAGGTAAGGAGTGAGCATGCATCGAATCCCTTTTATTGCCTTCTGTTCATGGATGTTTTCTCTATATTATTATTGCTAGAGCAGGAGTAGGGGGCAAATTTAAAAAAAAAAAAAATACATATATCTACTAATTTATAGCGGTATCATTACCAGGAATTACCAGGACTGCTAAATACATTGATAGTGGTGGTGAGTTCCACTTGACTAGTTGATCCTACCTAGTTGTTTGCAAATTATAATATATATAGTTTTTAGGCAGTATAATCCTTCAATAACCAACCAGTTAATGCTACCAATCTTGAATCTCTAAACAAGATTTGTACCATAAGTAGTCTTTCTTGAAGAACATATCTGTCTTCATTACTCGGTATGCTTTTCGGTCAACAGCTTAGATCAATGTCTAGGAGGATTCTTTAATTACTATTTTTCCTTTCTATTTCTAGATAAGACTATATTAATTGCATCACAATATATTTATTCCTTGACTCTTAGAGAAATCAGTATATATTCTTATATGTCCTCTTGATTATTCATTTGTTTTCATTTTTGAATTCATCTAGGTCTCTATCCCATATGGATTTCCAACAGAATTTTCCATCATTGATTCCCAGGGGGCTGATCGTCTTTTAAAGGTGGATAGTCCAATGTATGTAAGCCTGTAAGTTGTGATAGTTTCTTTTGGTGTGTGTATTCTACAATTGTAATTCTTATCACATGTGAGATAATCCACTATTTAACATATGCAATATAGCAGATTTAATATTTCCGTTAAGGAAGCTTGGATGCTATCATTATAATGCTAGACTGGATAGGTTACAAATATGAAGATTTCTGTTAGATTAATCTAAAGTCAAATACCTTAGGACTTATGAGTACAATGCCTTTTAATGTTCTTGATGGGAGGTTGTTTCTTACTTAGAGAAAGTGCTATGTGGATTGAAGGGAAGAGAGAGAGGGAGGGAGGTGGGGGTGGGGATATCGGCAACTGATCCACAAGGTGGTAGATTTTGTTACAGATAAGACAAATTTATTTGTTTAATTCAACCCACCCCACCATATGTAGGTGGGATTTATTTGTCATCAAATCCTAACGTGCTCAATTTTCAGAATGGGTGGTAACAATACTTGAACTAACTACTTTACCTTTTTAAATGGAATAAAATGCTATATGAATCACAAATAGGTAAATAGTTTATGCTAACTGGAAAGATAACTAGAAAGGAAATGTAGCTAGTCTATTCTAATTAGGAATACATAGAAAATAGAACAAATTGGGTATAAGGATCAAATCATCAAGAATATATTATCATCCATATCTATTATACTCATGTAATTGATGTTCAAGAGAAAGTTCGTTTAAAAGAATATTGGATATTGAGTTGGTTATTTAAAATTGGACATGATAAAATTAGGAATCAAATGGGTTGGTGAAGACTTCGGATCATGGATAGGATATGGCTTACATGATCTTTTCTTAACTGAAAAAGGTATTTTGGTTAGAAAAACCGTCCTCGAATTTCATTGATAGTGTATTAGCATAGATTATCACAATCTAAAATGGGTATAGAGTTAATGAACCACTTCACCCGTGTCTTCTTTCTTTTACTATATTGTTTTGATGATTTCCTTTAAGTTCTTTCATCTAGAAAACGTTCTTGAAAAATTAGATCTTTTTCTCTCCAGCAACCCTAGCCCACCACTTAAACCACCTGATCCGATCTCCATCCTCGTCGTCCATCCATCGACGACTGGCCATATACCTTCTACCGGCCTCATGCCATCTTATAGTGGCCCAACAACCTACTTTTCTTCCACTTCTGTGGAGGCCCTAGGTGCTACCCCTAGTGCCACCGCCTGCTCCAACAACCTGCTGCTATCGATGAACACTGTCAAGGGGTTGTCGGACATGGGCGACCCTACCCCTATCTCCGGTGTTGACCCACCACCCTTTGACGATGACCAGGAGCTTCTGGCTTCCAATCGAGCATCTGCTAATAGGACCCATTTCATCGGACCTCCTACTCGAGCATTGTCCTTCCTACTGAAGATAGACTATTGGGGCCTCCCGTTCTGTGCTCTGTGCCATCCGTGATTTGGGTAGCGCACTGGAGCAAGCCACACACTCACCCCTAGGACTCCATGTGCTCTTCCAGCTGTTGCTGGTTCGTCCCGACCTTTTGATTTGGAATTTACTGCTCCATTGACACAAAGTCATGGTAAGAAGACCTGCGCTGCTGCAATTTCTACTAAACCTAATATCTCTCAAGCTGAACGTAGTCGGAGGAAGTCCTTTCCAACTGTTCTTCAAGCTCCATAGGATTTGACGGTGCATATGTTTGTCGCAAAGGAACCTTTTTTAAATATGGGTGAGCTGGCCACTATAGTTACTCAGGTGGAGGAGGCCCTTCTTTCTAAGCCATACAACACACTCGGCAAGTTCTCTCATCGCAAGCCTTCGATGATTAAGGTTCGCTAGTGTTTTTAGAAATTCAGTTTTCACGAAAACTTTATACTAGGATTGATAGACACCAAGCATATTCTTATCCATTTATCACACGAGGATGATTACAGACGTTTATTCCTTAAGCCCTCATGGTACATTGATGGTTGTTCCATGGGTGTTATTAAGTGGACACTTAGCTTTATCCTTACGCATGAGACTTCCATTGTTTCCATCTAGATATCTTTTCCTTTACTGCGTATACATTTTCGTGCCAAGAGCTTTTTATTTGTACTTGCTAGGGCCATTGTGGTTCCACTTCGTATTGATGAACCCAATTTAGATTTATGTCAGCCTAGTGAGGCTTGATTATGTATTGAGGTCAATCTTCAGTTTTTGCCCGATCGTGTTTGGATTGAGAGGGAGCAGAACATGGAGCACTAGCAACTATTTTGTATGACAAGAAGCCAGAAATTACTTTAGATGTAGGCACTTATGACATAGACATAGTGATGATCACTGTTTGTGTGGGAGGGCCCCTGTCCTGCCTTCTGATCCCCCTGTTAATGTTGTCCCTTCTTCGAAACCTACTTCTGATTAGGGTAAGGGAAAGGAGGTGACTGTTAAACCTCCGAAGCAGTAGGTGCTGATTTCTCAAGTAGCTAGAAGGAAGCACGTGGCTACTTCATCAGGGACACATATTTAGTCATTGGACCCATCTGTGGCTCCATCAATTATTGCTACTACTTCAATTCCTCATACTACACCTCCTTTGGCTATTGTTATAATCTCCAGCAGCTTCTACCGTTATAATCTCCAGCTATGGTCCCTTCAATGATTGAGGCTTTCTATGCCGCTTATAGTTACTTGTGCAGTTGCTCCACCTCTAATTTATATCTTGGTTATCAACTCTGCACGTACTGATATATATGATCCATTACTTGAGGATATTATGCAAAGACCACAGTTACTAACATCTAATGAGGTGATTGTTAGTGAGGATTACTTTTGCTCAGAATCCAAGTATGGTTCTGACACTTGCTCCTGTTGCACATGTTCCATTTATTCCATTTGAGCAGATTCATATTGAGAGCACTTCACAGATCAAAGTCCATCAGCAGGGCCCATTTGGCAAGTCTTCTTCCGATGATTTTTTTGGTCTGGCTGTGAGAGGGAAGGATGTTGGCTTTATCCATTATTCGTGGAAGAACCCAAGGGCTACAGATACTGGATATTGTCTCTAGGATGTCAACCAAGGGTCAGTCAGTTGATACGTCCTCACATTCCTCGTCCTTATAAGCGTCCTCATATAGAATATGAGGGGTGTAGCTAGCATGGCTACTCACGGGCATCTGAAGAGACTAATCAGTTTCATTGGGTTTATTTTTTGATGATCTTGGAGCCATCTCTTCTTCAGGAAAGATTTGGCTCTTCGATGAGTTCTTTGCTACGATATAGGAGTTCAATACGAGTTGAATAAGATATGGTGTTTCTGGAACGTGGGGACTATTACAATTGTACTTGTTGATCATCCCCAGTTCCTTTTTGTTAGAGTGGAAGATCACAAATTGGTACAACCTGTTTTTATATCTTCGGTGTATGCTTCTTGTTCTCCTTCTCGTAGGAGGGACTTGTCGGCGGATCTTTACCACATTTCCCTCATTATGGATGGCCCGTGGCCAGTTTAGGGAGATTTTAACGTTATTATCCATGATGGTGAGCGCATGGGGCATAACACGTGATGGAAGTACTGCTGACTTCTCTGACATGATGATGGATTGTGGTCTTGAGGATGCTGGATTTCCAGGGGGTCAATATACTTGGACTTATGGTCAGGCGTGGAAGAAATTGGGCACAATACTGATTAATTCTACAGCTGCATCTTTTTGTCGACAGCTTTCTCTGAGGCATCTGAATCGCACTTCGTACTTCATCTTATCATGTCTATAGTTAAGTTATCGTGGAGGTGAAATTTGTGTATTCTTTGGTTCTTTTGACCGCTGAAGAATGATTTGATTTTATAAAGATTACTTTAGGGCATCAGTTGTTGGGATTGTGTTTTTTTATTTGCTCTAGGGTGTTTTTCTCTGGATTCCTTTGACTAATTGACATCATAGTTCTCAGGTGCTTGTTCTAATTTGAGTGTATTTTTCACCTTTTAATGTAATTGACAGGATACTTGTACTTTCCTTTCTTGTGCTAAATATAATGCCGATGTTTGGCCTCCATTTTTTCAAAAACTCATTTTTTTAAAGACCCAATATATTTTTTTCACCTTCTAATGTAATTGACAGGACACTTGTACTTTCCTTTCTTGTGCTAAATATAATGCCGATGTTTGGCCTCCATTTTTTTCTAAAACTCATTTTTTTTAAAAACCCATTTTCAAGTGCACATTCTTCCATAAAATAATTTTATACGTAAACTCAAAATTTTTTTATCTTTTAATCACACATTCTCCAACAAAACACTATTCGAAAATGCACTTTTGCCCAAAAAGGGGCTCAAACGGGGCAATATATTTCCTCCTACCCCCCACCCCACCTCCAGAAAAATAATAAGAATAATAATAAAGACGAGGCTTCCAGTAAGGTAGGCTTGATGTTGTGATATTCCATGTTTTAACAGTCTAAAGGCCAATGCCATATAGGGTGCCAAACACCATTTAGTGATTGGAGCCCAAGCATGTGTTTGGGCTCTTTTATGACAGCCAAATAAGCAGTTATTAATGCACTTTTGTGTGTCATTGAAGTCACCTCTCAAGTTACTTGCTAGGATCTTTTGACCATTTTTATTTAATATGATCAAATGGTACTGTAGATTCTTTCTTAAACTTGTGTGTCCCTATGCTAAATAAATTTCCTGTTCTTTGCAGTTCAAGGGACACAATTGTTCTCACCTTGAGATTATTCATCATAAAGGTACAGTCTTTAGTTTCAAACACTTAATTTTACGTAGTATATGGAGACATAGTGTGCCGTTCTTTTATACTTGGGTTCCAAATTAAATTCATCAGTTCTCTAATATTATCTAACGTTCCTTCCGAATACAATACTTTCTTCAATGATTCCCTTTCGGACATGGAAATGATACACTATTTGTACTTTTACCAATGGAAACTTAAGAATTGATGGTTCCACATTTTACTTGTGGAACAGGTCAAGGAACAAATTGAGAAACTAGATTTGAAATATTTGCTAAGTAGAACTACCTCACTTATATATTGATGGGGGTGGTATTGCACTAATAACTGCTGGAGAGTATGGAATTTATGAACAGGGAGGAAGCTCTTCATTCTTCATTAAGAAACTAGTTTGTTTGTACGTTGTGCTTAGTAGGATCTGTTCTACTTATGTGTAGGCTATAGAACCTTTGTAATTAAAATGGCTTATAATTCTGTGACCTGTTTCCACTCGGATAGTAGAAAAGATGTGACAGAAAGTGTCAGATTTAGCATTCTGACATGTAAAAACATTCTCGTAAGCATCATAGAAAATGCGATTACCTTGTATACATTTCTCAGAAGTCCCCTCTGGTGAGTGATGAGTGAAATGTAATTTTAAATTCTGTACATTTTTTAGCTTGTGTGGGTTAACTATATTTTACTTTTTCAAGGATGTAGGATATTTTTACTTGCAAAACTTTCTTGACGATGTAGCATATTTGATTATTTTTTAACGTGTAGAGAACTAGTAGTACAGAATATTGTTCTCCTGCCATAAACTTCACATGTACTTTACCCAAAGTTTATTTATCCATACATGAAGTCTTGTGGAGACGTCAATGCATAGAGAAGGATATTTCCTTCTCTTATTATGGGTCTGATTACCTAAAATTGTCTAGTTGTCATTTTAAGCTTGGTTCTTGTTCTGTATGTTCTATGTTATTTGATACTTTGATATGGAAGAGAGGGGAGGTCGGGTAGGGAGAGGGAGAGAGGGGTGCAGTCTGACCCAATCCACCCTGGGGTTCAGAAAGCACTTATTTATTCTGATTCAGTGACGCGAGTCACATTTGGAGGCTTGCCTTGAAAACCTTTTTCACTCAAGTGGAAGCTCACCAATTCATATCACTTCCCAGGTTAAATGGAAAGAATTTTTTCTAGTTCTTAGCTGGTGAAGCTGTTCATAAATGTTAGAAGAAAGATGGGTCTGTTGGATGCTACAGATGTGGGTTTCTCGACTTGGTATGCAAAGAATTCCATGGTTAGATGCTAGTTATATACTACCATGGTATCAGATATTATAGTTTTTTTTTTTTTTAATTCTTTTTTTCCTTGTCAACTATGAAAGACTAGTGGGGGAGAATGGTGTATTGATGCTCAACTTTGGCATAAAGTATCAAGTTCTTGAGATAAGCCTGTCATTATATTGACAGACTCTACTATAATGCTAAGAATTGTTTGTGCAAGAGATGGATCTTTATGCTGATTATGAGGTCCCGGGAGATGTCCTCTAAGATAGTAAGATTCAAGAAACTACAATAGAAGGATCACACTTTAAGGTTACTGCAGGACCTAAACTATCAATACTATCAAATTTGTGGAAGGATATTAGGTCAGGATCTACTGCTGACTGCCGTCATTGTGGGAGCTTTATGGCAATGTTATGAGGGAGGCAAGCAAGCAGCTGACATGCGATGCTTGGATGCCTAGATATTGGAAGTTTGTGTATTGGATAGTACATAGCTGGTATGGATCTGGCAAGTATTTATAAAAATGTTGGGAAGAATAGTGATGGAAAGGACAAGTTGTGATTTGATATTTATCATGAGTCTCAGCACACTATAGAGAGACATGTTGGATAATACATGGGAATCCACAGAATTGGGGAAAGGGGAATAAGTCTTTAAATCTGTTGACATAGGTTTTAAGGGCAACTGATCCAACAAAGAACCAGTGTAACTCCACTGAGACTTTTGAATCTCCTTTCTTAACTTATCTAGCAATTATTCATGTTGATATACGAAATTCAATCCTCTTTTGTTACCTTTTCTTCTTCCGACTTTCCTGAGCAAATAATTGATCAAATCCTTGGATAATTGATTCAGGTATGCTAATCATATGACTTGTTTGTCCAATTTGTTTATTATTACATTCAATGATAAACAAATTGAAATGATCTCTCTAGGGTTATAAGCATCTTAGAAACATGGTTTGAAATGATTAAAAAGTGGATTCATAAATATGGTAAGACATTGGCAACTTGATCATACATGCTCTTTAGACATGCGAAAGATTGCAAGTTGTCATTCTTTTATTGTATGTTGATAATATTGCTATAATTGGTGATGATGTGAAGGAAGTTCAAATCTAGAAAGTCTTCTTTCCCATGCAATCGAAATTAAAGATATAGGGTATATAAGTGATAGAACCCCAAATTACTAATTTGTTCAAATGTCAATTATGCAAGGGTATTGCGGGGATTAATACAATAACTTGTATAGGCTGTTGCCTATAAATAGGTGGACAATGTTTCAATTGGGGCATGCAAAAAAGACTGAGTGAAGTAGATTAGGAGTGTATGGCCCTTTCGAATGGCCTTTTATGATTTCCATTTTCAATTATAACTTTTCATTCAATTAATAAAAATCATTTCCTGTTTCCTTTTCATTCTTCATTGTCGATACTAACTGGATCTATCAAATATTCATTCATCAGTAGCAGTAGTAGGGAAACCTATCAAATTGGTATCAGAGCATTGATCTTAGGGTAATGGCAACAAATTTCAGTAAAGAATTGCAGGAGAGTTGGGGTTCTATATTTGATCGGCTGGACCAGATGATAAGGCGACTAGAAGAGGGAGATTGAGAAGTGGAGTTAGGATTGGATTCACAAGGTCGACTGAAAACATCAATATTCTATGGTGAAAATCTAGATCCATGGTTGTTTAGGGCGGATCAATGTCTAGCCACGAACTGTAGGTTGTCGGAGAGGGAAAAGGTAGAAGCTGCAGTTGCGTGCTTTGATGGAGAGGCATGGGGATGGTTTCAATGGATAGAAGATCACCGTCCAATACAAACCTGGGAAGAATTGAAGGCCTTAGTATCGGCTCGGTTTGGTGGGAATGATGTCTTCAATGGGGAAGAAATTCCACCGAGAAAGCGTTGGGATGTGGAAAACGTGGAGACAGCATTTGAAGAACATTGGTTTCAATCGGAGGGATACTCGGTGCCATCACCATTGCTGGAGGAGGAGGAGAGAACTGAGTATGCGGTGGAAGGCATGTCATTGAATTTGGAGAAGAAGAAAGAAGGGAAATTACTGGATTTTATGGGGTTGGGCCTTGACAGGAAAGAAAGCCTGAGGAAGAATGGGCCTAAACAAAGTAAAGGTAAAGTGGCACAACAACTAATTACAATTCTAGAACCTATTACATTTCGATTTTGAGCCAGAGTTATGCCCATCTAATACAATTAGAAGACAAAGAGAAGAGCTACGAGCCAGGAGAAATAGTCAAACTGGGATGGGTCCGAAGCGGCAAAGGTGCACAAAACGGTGAGGAGGTTGGTGATAAGTTGGGATTTATAATTAATTCGGTGTTTGGAATGGTGCAAAAGACAAAAATAATGCAGATTGCACAAAAAGAAGAGATCATGATGCTCATCAATTGTGGTATCATCCACCGTTGGATTCCGTCTGGCTGGGTTCATTTTTTGGAAAGCTCGCAAATGGGTGCGACCAGTTATGGAATTTTCATGGATAATATACTACTCGTAGTTAATCGATTTGCCAACTTCTTCGGGTTGAGATATCCTTTTTCTAGGGTCATGATGGCCCTGACACAGGAAATAGTTCAATTGTACATAATTTTGGAATTTGACCATGTTTTTCACCTTGAGGACAAGGTGAATTTCAAGGGGAGGGTATTGATGGAACCCCCAAATTACTAATTTGTTCAAATGTCAATTATGCAAGGGTATTGCGGGGATTAATACAATAGCTTGTATAGGCTGTTGCCTATAAATAGGTGGACAATGTTTCAATTGGGGCATGCAAAAAAGACTGTGAGTGAAGTAGGTTAGGAGAGTATGGTCCTCTCGAATGGCCTCTTATGATTTCCATTTTCAATTGTAACTTTTCATTCAATTAATACAAATCAGTTCGTTCCTGTTTCCTTTCCATTCTTCATTGTCGATACTAATTGCATCTATCAAATATTCATTCATCAGTAGCAGCAGTAGGGGAACCTATCAATAAGTTATTTATTAGGTATTGAACTGCTGGATTCAAGCAAGAAATATTTTGAGTCTTAAAAAAGTACTTGTTCGATCTTTCAAGTTTCAACAGATGCAACATGTATGGTTTCAAGGTAGCAATATTCCATTGAATGCGAATTACAAGTTCTTGGCACCGTTTGAAAAGGTTAGTTGATAAAGAAATGTAATAAAAGGTTGTGGGCGAACTTATTTATTTGTCTCCCACTAGACTAGACCAGTTATTGCTTTCGCAATAAGCATAGTCAAACAGTCCATTTTCTCTCCAGCCAAGTTCCTATGGAGATTTATATGACTCCCTAGATAAAGGCTTGTTTTTCTCCAATAATAATCATCTAGGTGAGGAAACACATTATGATGTGAAACACTTTGGGTTATCACTATTGGTGGTAATGTAGTAACTGAGAAGCAAAAACCAATAATTGGTTTCTAGATCTAGTTCAGAAGCAGGATTCGAGGCTATGGCACAAGGGATTTGCAAGATGCGACCAAGGTTTCTTTAGTTAAACTTGATGATAGCTACTAACCATCACGTGAAGCTCAATTGTGACAATAAATTTGCCATCAAATGACACATAATCGTGTTCAACATGATAGGACAGAGTAGTTGAGATTGATAGGTGCTTCATCGAGGACAAAATGGTGAATGGCCTTACATGCGCTCCATAGTCCATATGATTGTTCAGGGAAACAGTTAGAAAATAAACTAAGGGGCTAGCAATGCAAGTTTTATGCTCATAGCTAGCAAGTTGTGTTTGATGGACATCTTACGAGCTTGATGAGAGGAAACTTGTACCTTGCAAGTCTTATCTCTACTCCTTTTTATGGCAAAACTTCCCCTCTAGCTTACGCTCTGTATTTATGATGCTTTTATGCCCTTTTTTCTTATATGTAATCAAGTGATGGTAAATGGTCTTGCGTCGCAATGCATTGATGTGTTTTAACATAAATGTGCAGGCTGGTGAAAAGAAGAAAGGGAAGAAGAGAGGTCTGTTCTTCAACAAGTAAACAATCTTTATCATACAAAAATATATCCATTGCAATGCATAAATATTTTCGAGTTTTTAGAATTTTCAAGTAGTTTGTTTGTACTAGATTTTTTTATTTTATTTTTTTTATCACTACAAGATATCAAATTCTTGTGAGTTTTCCATTGCTGTTTGCGTTATTACTTGAATGGATAGTTCTTACACGTCATCTTTACATTTATATTACTTTGTAAAAGTGATGCATGTTCAAAGCCTAATTGAGGTATGTTGTCCCCATCTACCTGCCCCCCTTGGTTGTCCATCACTAAATCGGATAGTGTTAGCAAATAGCAAGATGACATTTCAAAGGTGATATCACTTAATGTCTGATCATCTTGCTATTTACACTGTAATGATGTGTTGAAGTTCTATTAGGGGATAGCTAAGGGGTAGATCTCAAGTCGTTCTAAGCCCTCGTTTTACTTCTAAATGATTGTGCCTTTGATTGAAGTCGTTGGATAACTTTTTCCGATAAGGTCCAATTAAGTTAGGCTACAAGACCATGACCTCGAAGTTGGCAAAGTCTTATCATGCCCAAAACAATAATTAGAGTCGAGGTAATTGTTGAAGCAGCTAGTAGAAAATCGGAATATCTAGTTTAAGTACACATCCAATATTGTCCATTGAGGTCCTTTATTTGCCGAAAATCTCGACCTCAAGTTAGCCAGCACGTGTAATAGTAATATGTTCCTAGTCCAATTTCAAAAATATTTAAACTAGACGTTACCAGTATTTTTTTATTTTATTTTTAATATGTTTATTTTTAATTTAGTTTAGTCTAAATAGTTCCGTTTCTTTGAAACAAAGAGTGGACAAGAATTTAAATATATGAACATGTCAAAACTAGCTGATAAACCTTTGGGACACTTTTAGCACGTTCTATTCAGATTGGATGATATGTTCATCGTTAAGATCAAGTAGATAGTACATATGATATAAGCTTAAAAAATGTGGAAAAAAGTATATACACGAAATTTGTTAAAATTGCAATTTAATTTCAAGATTTCTAGTAGTTAACAATAAAGATAGCAAAAAAAAAAAACAGTAATTTAGTAAATAAATGAGAGAATTATTTTAAATCCTACTTTTGAATTTTCAACTTCATAAATCAGGTAATAAATTTTTTTCTTTCAAAAATCAAGTATATCTAATGACACTTCGTCTTTGTTAGGATTTCATTAAAATCAAATTTTGAGAAAAACACATTTTGAAATAGTGATTTTTTAAAGAACGTGTGATTAAAAAATAAGGAAATTTTTTGAATTTACGTAAAATATTATTTTATTGGAAAATGTGATCGAAAAAAAGTGAGCGAATTTTATTTGAATGAAATGGAGTCTAAAAAGGGGCTACATCCCACCCATCTCATCCCATATATGTCCTAGCAACAAAAACTCGTTCGAGTTGAGACTTGCCAAGAAGATGGAAGCTGAAGCTCTTTGTTAGGCGCTTCCAACAAGTACCCGAGTTCGAGTTGAGACTCGTCAAATTTTGACATCAGATCCACCAATTCCTTAATCTTCACTTTCGGTGAAGCTGTTATTTTCTCGAAGCTCTTCATAGAAGAGTCGAGATCTTACTCTTTTTATAGAAATCTATTTTGTCATTCAAATTTTCCGGTAGATCCCCCCTTAGCCTCTTCAGCTATGAGAAATCAATTTCTGATTTAATCTCCTTTCCTCTTGCAACCTCTTCTTGTTCTTCAACTCTTCCATATTATTAGATTAAAAAACATAAAAATCAATTGAAGTATTAATTCAGTATATAGATAAGAAATATAAGCAATATGGAGAGAGAAATTGGGGATATATAGGTAGAGAAAAAAGGCCATAGAAGGGGTGAGGTGGGGATGAGAAGAATCTGGTCAGGTAATTGGTCACATTCTCAAAAGGGAAAATTGCAGTAGCGATTCCTAGCCTTTTTAATTTTTGTAGGTTTTACTCTAATTTTCAATTTGTGCCAACAAAGATCTCAAACCTTCATAAATATGCACCTGGAGTCCATCTAAATGGAAACCGTCTATGAAATCGTCACTTGACCAAGAAAATGATTTTTGACCAAATTGAAAGAGGTAAAATGGTAATTTTGTATATTTATAAATATTTAAAATAATAAAACTAAATAAGATCTACCCCCAACACCCCGACCCCATCCATCTTCATCTTCTAAAATCCATAGCCTAAATAACAAATTTTTGAGGGATCTGCTTCTGGGATTAATTTGTTGGAGAAGGTGGAGTGGTGGTTGAAGGCTTGAAGCCTTGACCCTTGACCCTTCTCTTCTTTGCCCACTTTCTCACTTCAAAAAACTTTTTCTTCTACAAATGCTTCTTTACCCAAACAAAAATCCCAATTCTAGATTTTTCTCAATTATCTATTCAATACTCTATTTTGGAAGAGCAAATTTTCATTGAATATCGAGCTTTATATTGGCTCACTCGGTGGAAAATAACGAGTTTAAGAAGGCTGGTTTTGACTGAAACGAATGTTTCTGAGACAATCCTAGGTGGATTTGGTGAATTAGTTAATCTTGAACGCCTTCAAGAAACAAGTTTGAAGGTGAAATTTGTTCAAATATTTTCAAGAGTTTGTTCAAACTGAAGGTTCTTGATTTAAGTGAAAATGGGTTCAAAGATTGTACCAAAATCCATTGAAATTTTGACACACCTGTTCCTCAATTTCAATGAATTTTTTGAGAAAATCCTAGAAAATCAAACCAGTTCAATTTGGGGGCTGTTGTATGTGTTTGATCCATTTGAAACGGGGGTTTAACATGTTGTATGTGATCAAATTGAAAAGCATTGTATGTGTTTGTTGACGGAGACGTCAGCGATTGTGTCGGATGTGGGAATGGGTGGGGTTTGTGAAGAAGACGGTCCTTTTTGTTTCTTTTCTTATTTTTTTGGTTTTTTGTTTATTTATTTAATGTATTAAATTTAAAGTTACAATTTTGCCCCTCTCAATTTGGTCAAAAATCATTTGTCTTGGTCAATTGACGGTTTTATGGATAGTTTCCATCCAGATGGATACCAGGTGCATATTTATGAAATGTTTGGGATCTTCGTTGACACAAATTGAAGGTTATGATAAAGTCTGCAAAAATTGAAAATATTACGGAGTGTGGTTGCAATTTTCCCTTCTCAAAATTAGTGACTATCAGATAATTGTGTGATTTATGAATAATAAATAATTTATGATTTATTAATTCTTGTGATTTAACACACTGATTGTGACTCATACTTGTGCGGTATGTAACTGAAATCTTGTGTAATTTGTGATTTTGTATGTAATCGTGACCTACATATTGTATGATCGTCTAATTTTTGAAAGTTTTTTTTACAAATTTGTTATTTTGAATTTAGTTTTGAAATTTTCTCATAAAATAATGAGGCATGAAGTAATTTTGCACCAAAAGAATAATTATGATTTTGATATTAAAAAGGACGATTTAATAAATAAGATAAATAATCATGAAAGTAATATTGGGCCAAAAGAATAAAATTAAATTGGAAAACTTTTATAACTACATATTTTTAAAAATATTATTTCAAAATTAACAAACTTGTGAAAAGATTTCAAATAGTAGGTTCTCAAATTTATGACCCATGATAAAATGTTGTGACATGTGATTTTGATTAAACAAGTCACAATTATATACAACACAATTTATGATTGCAATCGCATATTAATTCACAAATCACACTATATCACCATCACATAGAATTGCGTCACAATGACATATTAAGCCATAAATCGTGAATTAGTCGAAAATCACAATTAACTGGTCACGATAACTACACTTATGTTTATTTTATTGAGAATCAAAACTATATATTTATATGGAAGAATTAGGTTTGCAAGTGATACAACAATAGTTATATGGAATATATATATATATATATAACTTAGATTTTTTTCTATATCATTTTTTTCTCTAATTTATAATACATTATCAGCATGATAGACTTATTTTCTTAAATAATTCAAGGTCTATTATTCTTTTTGAAGAATAAAAAAAGTGCGGCATTACTTCATCTGTGTTCCAAAAGAAATTATAATTATAATTTGTCTTTTTTAATAATTCATATAGAAGATTATAAGGTAATAATCTTCTATATGATTGTACTTTAACTAAAAATAACAAGATGGAATCTTTAATATAATATCATTTCATTATGCCTGCACAAATTATTTGATTTTCGAATAATTCTTTCATCATTCTTTCATTGGGATTATGACTCTAATTTTTCATCATTATTTCATAGCGTTTATATACATGCTCTTTTATGTCTACCTTCGCATTCTTTCATTATGCCTACGTCTGCATTTTGTTGGTATACATGCTATTTTATTCAATATTAATCTTTAACATATGGCAATATTTACAGCAACATTTTTAAACTATGAAGTGCATGTTGTCGATATTTACAAGATATAATTTATTAATAACCTACATATATTTAACATGTATCGTGTATGTATTAATTACATCAAGATTATATTGTCACTCGCTGCTTTTTATTAGTATAAACACGTCACTTACCATACATTAGCTTGTCAATTTTCAATACATGATGGAGACAATGACGAAGAAAATAGGTGATTTTATATGATCTTATAGAAATTGGGAGTTTGTTAAGTTTTTGGTATTGGCGATTCTGTGGACAAATGACTGATTTGTAACGTGTTGTAAAATTCAAGGACCTAGGGTGCAATTTGTGTAAATTGGGTTATGAGGTCTAGGGTTCGAGTGTGGAAAGAAAAGAAACACAGCGCCACATTTTCGCTAGCATATCATCTGGATACTACTCAAGCGACTAAAATAGAATAGCTATCGCTCGTCTATCGCCCGACTCTCGCTTAAGCAAAAGGCCATTGCTCACCTGTCGCCGAGGTTTCCCTCGACCCACAGGTTGTTTCGAAAAACTTTAATTCGCGATTTTAAACAGATTTCAACCCATTCTGTAGCACCCCGAAAATTTTAGAATAAAATTATGGTTATATATATATTATATTTTATGATTTTGAAAGTTGAGGGACTAAAATAAAGTTTTAAATTCTTATATTTTCGGATCAAATATTTAATTTTTGATAGAGTGACGAAAAATATATCAATATGGGTCTCGTTGGATAGCTCGTTTTTAATCATGAAAATAAGCTCGAGAAAAAGTTAATTCGAATAAGTAGATCTCAACATATTGAGGTTTAAAAAAATTATTTATGTTATATCAAATTGAAATTTCATTAGAGAAGTGAGATGAATATTTTATTATAATTATTTTTAAAATAAAAAGTGATTATTATTACATATTGGGATTGAAATCTTTTGGTTGTTGTGATAGGACACATATCATCTTGTAATTTATTTCTACAAATTCAATTTTTATCAAACTAGATAAATACGATTTTTATCACAATTATACTATGACTCAACTACTGTTTTTTTTCTATAAAGAGTGTGCCCATATCTCACAATTTATCATACAGAATTTTACACAGTAGTTTTCATATAGAAAGGAGCTGTAAAATTCTAAGTACATTTTTACTCTAAGCTCGTTTGATCTTTCAAGGTAAGATGCTTTCTGTGCAAGTTGTTTGTTTCCTTATACTTTATGTTCAGTAATTTATGCATGAATTGCCAATGGGCCTTCGGGTTCTTTAGAAAGAGATAAGAGATCCTTCGAGAATCTAAGATGATCTAGATGAGTGTTTCGATTGGTCACCGAGATACTCCATAAGAGAAGAGTGATATGAAGTGTTATTTTATTGCATATAATTGTGTATGAAAACTGCACGTATCTTACTGGATGTTTTCAAAATACTCACTCTTACAATTTTTCTAGGCTAGTTTGAGTCAATTGGAGATATGGCGGGATGATGCAGCGGACTGCCATGAGATTTCGACCGACGGGAATGTTAAGTTTTTCTACTTTTTAAATTTATTAGTTTGTTTGAGAATGTTTAAATTAATTTCAGACACGATTTATGATTTGAATTTAAATTTATAAATGTTTTGTTTATTTAGAAAATAGAATTTTAACATTCCGCATTTTAAGTAAATGAAATTATGTTTGGTAATACCTTAAGATGTATGAAATTTTGGAGCGTTACACATTCAACCTAATTCCCATCTCCTGTAAATATCCAAGCCATTGGACGAATTTTGGGGTGATTGTTCATTTGAAGATCCAAGATATTCTTACATTGATTTTATCCTTTTTATTGGTCATAAGAAGGTACTTTCTCAGTTGAATTTCAAAAGTTTCTGGAGGCTGAGAGATATTGGACTACAAACGTGGGAAGAAGAACATGAATATGTGATTCCTGAGTATCTACTTGGAAGAGACTTGTGCAGAAGAACGTGAGACTACTACATCACATCTTGGTAGAAGATTGTGGGAATGTAAGTATATCAGAACTTGGAAGCTACAGGAGATAGATCGGAAGATCTAGCAACTTGGCTAGATAGTATCTACGGTAGCAGATCGCAATGCTGGAATGAGCAACAGATCTTGAAGTTGCAGGGTTTACAAAAGCTGGTGAAACTAGTTTGGAATTGAACTGTAACCCATATTGTCTATAGTGAAGGTAACTGGCTTGATCCCGGAGTTTTTACCCAATTAAGTTTCTCCGTCATCATATCTGTATTCATTATTTATTTCTTTCCATATTACAAACTGTGGTATTCAAACATATGATAATTGGACTGTTTGTTTAACCATTTGGAAATAATTAAAAGTGATATGTTGCTTGTTAATTATATAATTACGCATGTAAGGTCAAACTTAATTAGTAAACTATGCGTTTTTCATAATCATTTGTAATACTAATATTTTAACATAATATTGTATCATCGCTCCTGAAGAAACATAGATATACATATTAGTATTACAGAAGTATACTACATTGATACTCATGAAAAGACATGATTATATATATAGCATTATTTAGTATTTCGAAAGAAGTATAATTTGCTTATCGATACAATATTGTATTGTTGCACTCAAAGAAACACAATTTTTTCATTACAAAATTATATTATTTCCCTCAAAGCACACGTGTATCAATTTTCTTAAAGAATATTATATTCTTCTACATATCAATATTTGACAAGAATATTTTATAATCATTTTGTAAGAAATGCAATTTTATACAACTTAATTTTTTTTTTTGGAAAAATATTGTATTTTTGTTTTCAAAGAAATTGTTTTTACGTATAAATATAAAAAAAAAAAATTACTATGTTAATACTCTTGAAGATGTATAATGTTATGAATATTAATATTCTAGATGAATATAATATTTTTTTCATGAAGAAACGCAAAGTATGGAATATTCTTGAGGAACATTTTATTAATCTTGAAAAATCGTAAATTTAATTATCATTGCTCTTAAAGAAGCATACTAGACGAATATGATGTTGATGTTCCTTAATAAACCCAAAATATTGAATATTCTAAAAGAATACTGTATTACTCATGAAAACTATCAATTTTAGTTACTATCGCACTTAATCAAGTATAATACTAAACCATATATATTCTAGACGAATATGTGTTGATATTCTTGAAAAAACACGACCCACATATATTAAAATTCTAGAAGAATATTGTGTAATTTCTCTCGAATAAGCATGAATTTACTTGAACCAATAATCTCATAGAATATTGTGATTGTGCTCTCGAAAAAGCACAACCAGAATGAATCATAAACTCTACATTTTGGGAGTCCCTCAATGAAATCCACGAAACAGCTCCCATATCAACTGCAGAATAGATAGGTCTACTGTAACTCAACTGGAGACTATGTTCTGTTGACACACCGGACATTCCTCCACAAATTTCTTGACATCTGTGAGGCGCTTATAGGTTCGTAAAAAACCCAAATGTCCTCCCACCGTGCTGCTATGAAACTCATGTTGGAGTTTTGGAGTTAGGGAAGAACGTAAAAGTACTAATCGAACCTCGACTTGTTTCAAAACTTCTTGGACGTCCAATACCATTGGAATCATGTTGGTTGACAACTCTACTGAAGGGGACAAACATAACAGAGCATCACCAGCCTTATTTTCCATTTCTGGTCGGTATTGAATCTCAAAGTCATATCCCAACTCTTGGTGAAACACTATGAATTAACGCCCCAAAACATAGTGTCGCCACTTTTAGATAGCTAAAACAATTGCCATTAGCTCTCTCTCATACACCGACTTAAGGCTCGTTTTGGTTAGCAAAACTTGGGTGAAATAGGCTATGGGCTGATGATTTGAATAAGGACTGCTCCTACTTCATAGCTAGATGCGTTAGCCTCAATTACGAAGGGCTGTGTGAAATCAGGAAGAACTAATACTGGTACCATCGTCATTGCATTTTCGGATATTGGAAGGTTGTCTCAGCCTCTGAAGACCACCGAAATGTGTCTTTCTTTCCTCTTTGATTGGTAATTAAAATTGTATAGATCAAAATACTCTGGGCATATCTGGTCGACGAAAGATTGAAAATCAATCAAGCAAAATGCGAGTTGGTGCCTTCGAGCTAATCATTCAGGCGGCCTTCAAATTGGTGCCTTCAAATTTTGCTCTCCCAGTTGGATAATGTTGGGCAGCATGCATTTTTGGCAGCAAGAGTTGCCGAAACGGGCATCATAATACTGCATAAAGCAGTCAACTGTGCTGACTTACTACAGGGCAGGTTTTATTTCCCAATCGAGTAAAACCAGCTAACGATGAACCTGAATCTTCAATAGCAAAACAAAACTGCTGACCCGATTTCCATCCTTACAAGTTGTAGTGACCGGATATAGCAAATCTTCAAGCAAACAGAATTTGCCAAGAGTCTGGGTTCTGCCACTAAGCTCAAAGTACCCCAGAAACTGGAAGAGTAAGGTAAATCCCCTGCTGGACGGTCTTCAAAACTTCAAAGAAGCTTTAAATATTCCAAGAAAAGCACCTAGAATATGGGCTAAACTTTGTAAACAAACGGCATAAACAATTCATAGACCTGCTGCCGTTTTCAAAACTTGAAATAACCTTGCTTATGATCCAGCTGAATTGGGTTATAGCAGCCTAGACAGTGGTCGAAAATGCCTGTAGTCCGTATGAAACAGAACACCAATCTGTTGGCCGATAATCTGGGTAAATGGATGAACAAAGCTCTGAATATCTGGCGGATGAATGAAACAAGGCTGACGAGAATCTGGCCAAAGTGAAAGCTTCAAAACACCCAAGAAAAACTGACCACTATTCTGGTCGAAATTAGAATCTCCAAGAAACTTGAAATCTTCAAAATCAAAAGTGCTGTCTAGAAATAGAAAACCTCCAGACGAGTGGCTAGGAGTAAGAACTTGTTTCAACTCATGCAAGGAAACAAAGAGTGTAATTCTGCCTGAGTTCTAAGAAATACAAGCAAGGGACAGGCTGTCAAAAAACAATTTGGGAAATATTTTGAATTAAGGCCAAACAAAGTACAAAAAAGTTGAATTTTTTTGCCAATTTGAGTAACAATATACTGCAAAAAACAGTCAACATTGCTGAGTCACTGCAAGAGCTGTTTGAAAAAATTCAAAAATTTGAATTTATTGCCCAATTGAGTAAAACACAGGCTAGCAAGAATTTGGAATTCCAATGGTAGATCAAACCTGCTGCCACAGTTTTAATTTACCAACTTATGAATCTTCAAGAACTGACGCAGAACGGAAGTTCTAGGGTTTATTAGCGTAATCCCTGATAAGGAAAATAATATAGTTCTCACGAAATTAATCTAAAAAACGAAATTGTCTTATTCAAGAAAATAGGGAGTTTTTAAATAGTCTCCGAAAATCCTAATTTAAGCAAAAAACCAAAATAGACATCTACTTAATTNAAAGTTACGACTGTTTCTTCGAGACATCTCGTTTTGTCAATTTTCGATATAACTCTTCTTCGAACTCTAACGCCAATTGTCCTACATCAAGAACCATATCAAAACATCAAGCAAAACTGGATGGGTAGAACCGACTCCTTGCTGGCCGGAAGAACAACCCAGAATTTGCCAACATACCGACTGGGACGGCACTGACCAGTACACATAATTGGCCGAACTCATCTGGAACTGTGACAAAGTCGAGGCAGCACCAATTATTGAAGCTGGAATCGATCCTCACCAAAGAGATGCACCTAGAAACTCGGTAAAACTTTTACAAAAAAAACTGCAAGAATAATGCATATGACCTGCTGACCTTTTCAAATCTTCCAAGAGGAGATGAAAGCTTAAAACTTTCAAGGCCATTGCAACACCATTTTGGCCGGCATAGCAACACCATTTTGCCGGTCTTTAAGCTTTCAAGAAACTTGAAATTCTTCAAAGATAACTCTTGATACTGGACAGATTTTAACAAAATCTACAAAGATTTGACATTACCAAGTATTGAAGGTAAATCAAACAATATCAATGAGCTCACAAATGTAAGGGGCAACTTTAGTGAGTGTTTCTTTCAGTAAAGTTGAGAGCTTCTCTCTCTAAAACCTTACATCTTGACTGATTTTTCATATATGAAATTTGTCTTTCTTAAGCTGCTGTATAAGCAGCCATGTAATTTCATCGCACTTGATTACGAAATGACGATAGTAACCAGTCAACCCCAAAAATCCACGTAATTCCTTGAGAGTGCGGGGAGTTGGCCATTGTGTCATGGCTGCAATTTTGTTAGGATCAACGGCCACCCTTTTTCTGAAACAAAGTGACCCAAATACTCAATCGACGTTGGGTAAACTGTACAATTTTTGGCATTGGCATACAATTGGTGTGAAGTTATGCATCAAAGACCACTTCCAAGTGTTGTACATGGGCCGTAATATCTTCACTGTAGACCAATATATTATAAAAAAAATCAGCACGAACTTCCTTAAGTACTCACTAAATACCCGATTCGTCAATGATTGGAATGTGGCTGGTGCATTTGTTAGTTCAAACGGCATCACCAAAAACTCTTAATGTCCTTCATGAGTTCTAAATGATGTTTTATGCGCATCTCTCTCCCCCCAACTCTAATTTGATGGTAACCAGACTTCAGATCCA
The DNA here is from genome assembly GCA_903798255.1 of Fraxinus quadrangulata. NCBI lineage: Eukaryota > Viridiplantae > Streptophyta > Magnoliopsida > Lamiales > Oleaceae > Fraxinus > Fraxinus quadrangulata. The sequence continues at coordinate 28,354 of CAIGRB010054419.1, read as the reverse complement.
GTTTTGAAAATATAGTGGCCCCATGAAGTTCGTCCAATAGCTCATGAACGACTGGTATTGGGTTTTGATACCCAATAAATCACGAACAATGATGTTAAACCGGTTTATTGGATTATACTTCATAGGGCTCGACGGTCGATAAGTGAAGTGAAATATCGACACCACAATTATTCAGACCGATCCTACAACCTACTTGGACCATTTGAAACAGCCTAATTTAAATTAGTACTGCTCATGGTCCAACCCAAACTCTTGGATGGCTTGTTGGTTGATAACCCATTTATTTGTTACCTTTTAGGCCTTACTATTTCCTATTACCCTAAAAGCCCACACTTTGTACCTTTATATACCTCACCTCGTTACTTCTGAGTGTGTGAAAATTTTGGGAGCCGGTGTTTGAGAGAAAACAGGACCTCTTGGCTTCGTGCTTCTCGGTCGTGGCTTTGTGCTTACTGTGCTTGTTTTCACCCTCTACCTTAGCCTTTGTGGCTAACTTGTGAGCTTCCATAACCTCTCTACACCTCGCCCTTTGTGGGCTACCGTGAAGCAACTGGATTTGGGAGATTGGTTTGTGATTGTGTTTGTCGATTGGTCAATATTGAGCCCGAATTTCTTGGAGATTGGAGCTCAATATTCAACATTTGGTATCAAAGCCACATTGGTGGTGTATTTCCGGCGAAGACAACTTCAAAACCCGTGACGAAAACTGTTGAAAAAATCTACAAGGAAACCGGACCTGCAAACATGATTTCTGGCCAAACTAGTGGTCGGTTGGACGAACAGAGACAACTGGTAGACTGTGCAGGCAGAGGCGCTCCTGCCTATCCGGCGTGTAGGTGTGACGATCGCCGACAACGACGGCGCATGGCAGTTTCGGCGAGGTGCGTACGAATTTCTCTGGTGAAACGTCTTTCAGGCAGTTTTATCCTAATATTCTTTCTAACGTGTTTGTGGTGTTAGTTTTTTGTTTCAAGTGATATAGTGGAATCTGGATGATTTTGCCCCTGCTCGTTCGGGATTCAATTTTGCATTCTATTGGTTGCTGCAAACTTTAGGGCGAATAATGGTGCCCTAAAGTGTTAAAATTATATTCCTCGAAATTTATGGACTCAGATAGGTTTGCTCTGATAAATTGGTTAATCGTGTTTAAATTTCAGCGTTAGTGCGTCATCGTGTGAGGTGACATTAGGATTGGGGTTACCCCAGGGTAACAATGCTTGTGCTAGACATTTAGGAATTAATTGCTCTATTTGAAGTGTTGGTTTTAACTACAAGTCGATAATTGCTTATGCGTTTAATTGTACGAGAATTTGAATTTTTTATTGATATACCTTCGTGTTGCATTGACTATTCCGTTAGAACACCTAGACTTGACCTATTTGAACATTCTCTTGATCTGAGATCTTGAGTCTTACAAAACCTTGGAAATCTAGAACGGTGTATATTGTTATCTTAAGATTACTTTGTGTGATTTATTTGTGCATTTTTTTGTTGTTCTGTTTTTCAAAATTTCTTCACTTCGAAATTGGAATTTTAATGGGAAATTGAATTTTTCAATTTGGCAACAAAAGATGAAGGAGATTTTAGTTCAACAAAAAGTTTCAAAAGTTATAGATGGCAAATTTCCTGCAAATTTAATAGAAACTTGAAAAGAAGAATATGATTAACTTGCTTACACTTCAATTATTTTACACATGTCTGACACTGTTTTGAGAAAAGTTGAAAAACTTGATTCCACCAAAGAACTTTGAAAAAAATTGGAATATTTATATTTTCTTAAGTCTACTCCTAATAAGTTGTACTTGTTTAAAAGATTTTTTTAACTTTAAAATAGATCTTTCAAAGGATCTTGATGATAATTTGAAAGTTTTTAACAAATTGGTTCAAGAAATCGTTAATTGTGATAAGAATGTATCTGATACGTATAAGGTCATTGTTTTACTGAATTCTATGTCTGATTCATATAGAGAGGTTAATAATGCAATTAAGTATGGTATGGATATTTTAACACTTGAGAATGTCATAGATTCCATTAGAAGTAAGGTGATAGAGATTAAAGCCGAAAAAGAGAATAAGAGAAGTGGTGAGTTGCATATGATGAAGAGTAGAATGAAGTTTAAGGAGATGAGTTTGGGTAGAGCTCAAGACAACGGTGATTCGAGTAGTGACTCAAGTGATGAGGGTGGTAAGAAGAAGGGCAAGGGATGGGACAAATCTAGCGGTAGACGGTGTTACAGTTGTGGTAAGTATTGACACTTCATTAGGGATTGTCCTAAGAAGAAAAATGATAAGCAAAATGGTATGATGAGAGACGTGGCGAATGTGGCTATAAGGTCGAGTGATGACCCTAGTGAGGTTTATGGAGAGTAAACCTAGTTACTGCATTTGCATCCATGTGTAATCCTTTTCTGCATGTGTGTAATTGCTCAATTCTATTACATGATTATATGGTGCATTTCAATGTGTTTGACGTGTGCATTGGCGCGATTTGGAGTGATCTTATTACTTGGGGTAATTGTTTGCATGCATAGTGGGCTGGGATGCATTAGCAGTGTGTTGTATGTCTTTTGGTAAGGTAGAGTATAGATGCCTAGGGGTACATTGGTGGTTTGTACTGAAGATGTGAAGTGTGGTATTTGGATCACTAGTGGAGAGGTGATCAAATGTTGGAATCCTTTATCTGAGAAGAGACCCTGATTAGGTGGAGTATGAGAGAGGCACTTCTATCACTTCTGTTAGGTGGAGACCCATTATCCACGTAGGTTGAGAGAAGTGATGTAGTGATAGAGGATTATCCCGAGAACTTAGGATCTATAGAGGCTTACCAATTAGACATGAGTTGAATGATTAGTCTAGTGAGCATGGTGGACGATGAGGTGAGATATGTGTTCTCGAGGTGTGAGCAATACGGAATGGGATAGGATTAGTGTGTTGAGATCTTTTCGTGAGGTCATTTATGCATTTGTTGCATGTGTGTTGGCCGTGTGCTTGATTAACTTAGTGTTAATCTGTTGTTCTGTGTGAACATATTTGAAAAGATCTGTGTTATCTTATATGATATCTCCATCGCATGTTTATTTGCTCTTATTTGATTACTGTGGTTATCTGCTTTTACTTGAGTGTTCTTGATCTTAGCCCTAGTAAATACATGGAGCAGGTATGGTATGTGTTTCAGGTCCGAAACATGATGTAAGGTCTGCGATACCAATTTTATTGGTTACCTTGATTATGCAAATATAAACGTTGTGTTTTGTTTGCTTGCAGATTTATTGGGAATCAATGTAGAGATTTGTTGGGTTTTGATACCCAATAAATCCAGAGCGATGATTTTAAATCGGTTTATTGGATTATACTTTATAAGACTCGATCGATGAGTGAAGTGAAATATCGACATCACAATTATTCAGACTGATTCTACAACCTACTTGGGCCATTTGAAGCAGCATAATTTAAATTAGTATTGCTCATGGCCTAACTTAAACTCTTGGACGGCTTGTTGGTTGATAACCCATTTATTTATTACATTTTGAGCCTTACTATTTCCTATTACCCTAAAAGCCCACACTAGGTACCTTATATATCTCACCCCATTACTGTTGAAGTGAGCGTGTGAAAAGTTTAGGAGCCAGTGTTTGAGAGAAAATAGGACCTCTTGGCTTCGTGCTTCTCGGTCGCGGCTTTGTGCTTATTATGCTTGTTGTCACCCTTTACCTTAGCCTTTATGGCTAACCTGTGAGCTTCCATAACCTCTCTACACCTCATCCTTTATGGGCTACCGTGAAGTAACCAGATTTGGGAGGTTGGTTTGTGATTGGGTTTGTCGATTGTGGTGTAGATTGGTCAATACTGAGACCGAATTTCTTGAAGATTGGAGCCCAATATTCAACAATTAGAATAGAGAATTTATCCAGAATCGTCACATTGTTCACAGCTCTATAATCAACACAAAATCTCTAGCTTCCATCTTTCTTCTTGATTGGCAGAACGAAACTAGAAAATGGTTAGAGCTGGGTTGTATGATCTTTGCTTCCAACATCTCTCATACTAAATGTCGATTTTATTTTCTAAATGGGGGTATCTGTAAGGCTTCACGCTTGCTGTCAAAAACTCATTGATGATGCTACAACACTTGGTGCACTACCATGAGCAGTGGCTTCTCTTTCTCTTTCCCTTTCCCTTTATCTATCACCCCTAAACTCCTTCACTCTACCCGAACTTGTTGGGATTTTTTGATATCCAATAAATCCTGGGAGATGATGTGAAATCATTTTTTTGGATTATACGTCATAGGTCTCGACCGATGAGTGAAGTGAAATATCGACACCACAATCGCTCAAACCAATCTTACAACCTATTTGAGTCATTTGAAGTAACATAATTTAATTAGTGTTACTTACGGCCCGACCCATAAATCTTGGATGGCTTCTTAGGTCGATAGCCCATTTACCCACTACCTATTAGCTATTGGGCCTAATTATTACCTAACATAAAAGCCCATCCCTAACCTATATATGTTTGACTTACGTTTGTTTAGCTTTGGCAGTATATGCTATTATATTTTCACATACCTGTAAGGAGAGAAACTGGTTACGGCTACAGTTGCTTCGTGCTTCCACTGTTGAGCTTTTCTTCCTGTTTCTTCCAGCTTTCGTGGCTTGTTTGTGTGGCTACAAATAACTCATACCAAAACCCTTTGTGGGGCTAGCCAAGAAAGCAACCGATTGTTTGGGATCGAGTTATGGTTTTGGGTTTTTCGAATTGTGGTGTTTGATTCTGTATTTAGATGATATACTGAGCTTGGAATCCTTGGTTATCTATTTATTATTCAATAGAACTCTTGGTCGTCTTGCTATAAAGCTTTTACCATGGCTTTGAGGGACACTTGTAGGGTTAATCCTCGGATCCTCTTTCAACATAATCATTCTCTACCTAATTTGAAAACTGATAGGTAACATCGTCCAATTTACCTCTATGTTGCCTAAACTTCCTAACCATTGCATCTCCAAAATGGCGAATGTTCTACCTAAGTCTAACAACAGAAAGCCTTCCATTACCACCCTTTTGCAAATTCATGGCCCTTCTAATGAAACCCCAGTGCCCATTACCATCCCATAATTAGCAGTGACTGGTATCTCCAACTATTAAATTAAATGGAGTGATATAAAATTGTGTGTTGCCTCATAATCCACCAATACCATTACCTCATTTCTCCTTGTTACTCCAGTCGGCTTCATAGTCCTTGGAGTGCCCAACCATTATCTATCACTTCTAGTAGCCGAAAGTCTATAGGTGCTGTTGTTTCTTCTTTTCCATAATTTTATCCTTTTTATTAATCTCTTTCAATTCCCTACTCTTACATTGGTGCCCTACTGTGTACTTTTCATCACAATGAAAACAAAGTCCTTTCTCCCTTTTAGCTTGCCATTTCGGGTCGATCATTTTCTTCATTGGAAACTCCCCGCATTGCACTATTGATTTTCAATGATGCTATATGTATATCTTGTTTTATATCATTTTTTATATTGTGTCACATATCGGTATATGATTGGAAATTTTTTAAAAAATACACTTTCCCGCTCAACACTCTTTGAATTTTCACGCAATGTCTAAAAAAGGTGTATGCCATGGAATGTATACTTAGCATCAATCATTGATTTTTTGCCTACAGTCATCGTCCGTGTCATGAACATTTTTCCAGGGTACTTTTAAGTTTGGCTTAGTTAAACTCTCTAATTTCCACTTTGGATTTTCAACAAATGCATATTTTCACAATGGTCTTTTGGGTGTTAAAGGACAAAGATGCCTTAAAAGTATATTATACAATTACCAAATCTTGTTTTGTTTGAAAGATAATATTACCATTTTAGTTAATAAGTAAAAATCAAACACTTCTGACTTGAAATTTCAAAATGAACTAACTTTTCTTAATTATTTATTCCAACACAGATCATTTTCAGCTACTTCAACCTCAAAATCTTAGAAATTTATCAAATGTTGAACAAGAAAATATTTTTTTATATCAATTACTTCAAATCGGTAAGTATATTTACGTATGTTTAATTTCTTTTTCATTACATTAGTGTACTTTTTAATCGATAAATCTTATTTTGACATAGATTAATATGTAGATAAAATTTTTAATAGATCAAATCTATAATTTTATTAAGCATTAACGAGGAAAAAAATCATCTACAAGTATATTCTTTCAGACGAGATTCATGACTATGTACAAAGGGGATTGGACCGACTGCTAACAGCCGATCAAGATGGTCGGACTGGCTATTAATAGCCAACCAACTGATAGTTGACAGCCGGTCGACTGGGTCGAAAGTTAACAGTCGGTTGTTAACAACCTACTGGCTGGGCCGGCTGTTAAGTCGACTTTTCGACTCATTTTTAAAAATAAAAACCATGTTGCTCAGTGGCTGGGCCAATCTTTTGACTATTTTCTTTTATAATTAAAAATTTGGTTTCATCATGCAGATAGGTCGTAATCCTGATTTATTACTTTGGTGATTTCGAATTAGAAGAAAAAGATTGATAAATATACATAGTGGTATTCCAACGTTCATAACATCGACTACATCACATGCAAAATGTACGATGCTTTACAAAACAAACTGAAAGTTGATCCCTCTTAGTACGATATGGAACTGAAATTTCTATTCAACGAGCATTCATCCATTCAGATTTACAAAATAAAAAAGATTTGCAGGAAGTTGTGTACCAGATTGTATTGAAATAAAACTTTGAGTTCAAAGTGAAGAAATCAAATAAGTCATTGTTGACAATTATCTGCGTCGACGACGGTTGCAGTTGGCATTTGTGAGCGACAAAGATGGACACCAATGAGTTATTTATAGTTCACAAGTATACACGGGAACATATTTGCAAAGTAGAAATTCGTTAAAATGATCACAGGCAAGTCCCTGTATCGTTTATCGGTCCACATATAATGCATAAGTATTAGGACCTACAGACGATCTATTGACCTTCAGACATACATTAACGACGTCCGTCAAGAGTATGTGGTGGTCATGAGCTACCAGAAAGCTTAGAAAGCCAAAGAATGCGCGTTAGAGGATTTAATGGGCTCGACTGAAGAGAGTTATGCTAACATGGGGACAACTAATCGCGGCTCAACATTTTTTATTGAGATGGAAGGTGAGAATTGCTTCAAATTTTTCTTAATGGGTCTTGAACAATGCATTCGGGATTTCGAAAAGCTATGTGACCCCTAATTCTAGTCCATGGTACAACTTTGAAAGCTAGATACAAAAGCAAGTTGATTATTTCTACATGTCAAAATGTCAACATCCAAATTTACCATCTTGCATTCAATATAGTACATAGCGAGAATGATTTGTCGATGCGTTAGTTCATCACAAAGCTGAGGGAAGTAATTGGGGACTTCGAGACCTTGCCCTTATAACTGATTGGGGACCGTCTATAATAAATGTTATTAATGAAATTTTTCTCGGGGCACATTATGGGTATGCATGTATCGTGTACAAGGCAACCTAAAGATTAGGCATCGGAACAAAGACATCGTTTCATTGTTTAGGAGAGTAGCAGAAGTTTACAGTGTTAAAGAGTATAATAAGTTCATGGTCGAAATAGAAAGTAAATGACTCCCGCCATTGGATTATTTAACAAAAATAGGGATTGAACATTGGGCACAGTCATATTTTTCAGGACATCGATACAATATGATGACATCAAACAATGTAGACTCTCTCAATGCATTATTCAAGAACGATCAAGAGTTACAAATCCTTGAAATAATTGAGAACATTCGTAACAAGTTGCAATAGTGATTTTATGACTGATGTGTGGAATCAGAGAATTGTACAGCGTGTTAGCTCTGGCTCAGGAGGATAAACTATTCAATGTTATAGAGGTCGCGCGAAAGTTAAATATGGAACCACTGGATGAGTTGCGCCTATCCATGAAATGTGCATGTAATATCACATACATGGTGGACTTGAGTGGTAACACATGGACTTGTAGTCAATTTCAGTTGGAGAGTTTTTCATGTGAGCATGTAGTCGCACTAGCTACGTATAGAGGCTTTGCAGCGAAAAGCTTATACTTTTCTTATTAGACAACTGATTATTGGAGAGCAGTGTATGCTGAAACTATATTTCTTCTATCAAATGAAGTAGAGTCAGAAGTTCCCAACCATATTCTCCTATTTAACAGCTTGTTGCCACTCAAAGTTGAACCATGTGGTCCGAACGTCCATGTACATCTAGAATATCATCTACTTGAGAGTTTTCTCGATCGTGTAGGTACGATGGCCCTTAGCAAATTGGCATATTTGCCAATTTTGTACAAGTCATATTCTCTTAAATAACAATTAGATAGATGTGTAATCTATCGCCTTTAATCTTTGATCATAGTTTTATGTTCCGATTCAACTAGTAGAAAGTTGCAATTAGGTCTCTATACTTTGTTTTCATACTATTAAAATAATATACAATGTACTACGGATATTTAAATGAAAAATATTAACATTTTAAAAAAAAAGTAATTAACAATATTCAACGACTTAAAATCAAATAATCAATATTTACATTTTTTAATAAAATAATATACATGTACTATGGATCACAATTGAATTCATACAAATCACACGCTAACTTCTTCCTCCAATTGTGTATCTAGGATTGGTTGATTCCATCAATCTTATGTTCTATATTTGAAAATTCAATATATTTGATTGCGAACATGCCACAATCACCCCTGCAACTAAATAATAATGTGTTAGTTCGATAACGTATAGCTAAAAACTAAGTTTTCAAATTAAAAAGATTATAAATACTTACATTTTCAGTTGTCTTGTTGTCGTTGTGTCTTGCATGATGGCTAGTCTGTTATGCACAATCATTCTCGCGTTTCTAGCCATCAAAAGAACGATCAGAACCACCATCTCATGTATATGCTCTAGCTGACCCTCTATCAAAAAAGTATGATTGGAATCCTACGCATATATAGTAGAATCAGAAAAGATGATCTTCACGGCAAAGCAGTGATGATGCGTGATCACTGGAATGTACATATGCATACAACCTGCCCATGGCTTTCCTCCACACTCGGCTACATCCATACGATCTACTTAAGCATATATTCAGGGCATGTACTCCTTCCCCAAAAGTTGGAATAGGTGATGCTAAATGTCAATGGCACGTAAGAACTAGTGCTTATTATGACTTGGTCCAAAATGTCAAATGATTTTGAATATCTTCGAGCCCGATCATGCTACAAGTTCATAGACAGGTCGATGTACTACAGTAGGAAACAATAATAAAAAATGAGAGTTATTTAATTGAATAAATAACAAATTACATATACATAATAAATAACAATTGCAATATTACACTTACGTCGTTGGCGAGCCAAGCTATCGAAGTCGTGATGTCTTGAAACCACTTATATATGTCCGGTATCATCCTTTGAGCTACTGTGTAACAAGCTCTAAAAAAAGAAAAAGAAAAATGTTACAAAAAGCATAGAAGAGTTAGTGTACTTTACTAAAATCATAAAATACTTACCCGGGCATAATTTTTCTCCATTGTGTTTTAAATACTTTTTGATTGGTAGGGTTGACCTCTATGAAGAGATTGGGATATGTTCTATCCCCGAACGTCCTCCTCTTCACCTCAGTCGTGAAGGAAAAAATGACGTACTGTGACAACGAGCTCGACTTCTTGCTGACCACATGTTCCAGAATGTCAACAGTACGCTTCTTACCTTCTATCATCTCTAACGCCCGCCCCGACACCAAAATAACACCGTCTGTCATGTCGACCATCCTCTCCTTATCCGTTATCCCCTCCGATGCTCGCTCTGTTACATCTTCCATTACAGGCACCACCACTCCCTCAGTCCCGAGACTGACTCATCTTCTGTCGTGGGAATCGCCACCACCTTTGTCATTGGGCCATCTTTGTGTCTCGGGGACAGACACCCCTCCTACTGACAGATAACAAAAATAACTCTAATACACCCTTATCTATCCATAACGGTGGAACACACCCTATGTGACACCCTCCTTCATTATCCTCTCCATCACCCTCTCTATCACCTCGTCTGTCACATTCTTGACTACCTGCTATATCGCCTTGTAGCGTTATGACCTCATCCTGAAGGTCTACTAAATGGTTTTGTATCACTCCAACATCATGACATAAATCTGCTACCTCACCTCCTAACTCTCGTCGAACTCCCCTATCTCCTCTCCCAACTCTCATCGTAGCGCCTGCCTCCTCTCTCAATTCTTGTCAAAGCACTCCTACATCATCCATGATAAATCTAGTCTGGCACACATACAAATCATCAAAATATTGACTCTAACTGTATACAGGAGATCCATGTGGGAGGTGTATGGATGGGGAAAAGGAAATCTCTGGGGCAAAGGAGATGATATCAGGGGCAAAGGTGATCGTCGATCAACTGAACCGTGCTCCTACACAATTAAGAACATTAAAAATTAATAACTTAATTAAAACAACCCAACTCATACAAAACGATAATAAACAAATTATAGTCAATTAACATACTCATTCTCGATTCAGGATGGAATCGGACATCTAGTCGTCTTGAGTATACGAAATGGTTAATTCACACTCAAGATCCCGACCCTCCTCCTCCGTCAAAGGAGTCACTTAGTTAGGGCTTCAAGCTGACATATTGAAACTTCAACTAGTTAATGATTATGTGTTGAGATTTTGAAATGACATACAAATAAATCTCAAACATATATTATTCACCCGAGGGTCATCAATGAGAGCTGATAATTGTCTGCTAGATGGATAATTGTCTGCATGGGATGCTTGCCAATGATGCATCCAAGTGTAGCTTGTCTTCCATCTCTTCACAAATTAGGTATACAAGAGATAAACAATCTCATATGCCCAGATCTGCTACACATACAATTATTGTGTATAAATTTAGTATTAAAAAAAATTAATGTTAAATATGTTAAACATTTACTTGCACTGCCAAGGGCAATCTATAAGTATCGTATTTACGTAAGGGTGCCTTGGCCTTCAAATGTGATCTCGTGAAGACATATTCGTATCCTGAAAACATCTCCGCCCCCACGGATAGTTGGTGAAGGCAACGATGTTGTCAACAACCTCCAAATAAAAAAGGTCAATCACGGCCTTGTTGTGATGACACGTCACCACCCTCTTAAAGATATAAACCAATCATAGCTTCAATCTGTCCAACATTGGTCACACTCCCTAATTGTGCCAATCAACTGTGCTAGAAGCACTGTCACCTGTCCCTAAAAATATGCGTCATACAACCTATTATTTCTCTAAGTACTGTTGCTCGCTATTTTATCACCCGTAATCTTCAGTTCGGTCATGAGGGCAAACTCAAATATAGAAAAACTAGCTACCTTGCTCCCAAGGTCGAAGTTGGGTGCATCGCAGTCGACATAGCAATGCATCAATGATTTTTCGAAATACAATACCTATCTCAATTGTTACAGGGGCCACAGGAAGGACCGACTTGCATATCTCTGTGTTCATTATTGACCAAATCTAATACAATAGTAAAATTGTCGAAACTACTAATTCAAGTACATTTTCCTGTCTCAACTCAACGTCGAGATGGTACTCTATCCTGCAAAAATTCAAATGTTAGAACTTTTTGTAAGAAATAATAGAATAAAGCATAATATCAAAACATTAAACTAATCTAATTATAACTACTATACGTAAGAAATAAATTCATTTTATATCGACGCTAATAAAAAAATGATTTCTTAAATTAAAGGAAAAAATAAGAATTAAAAACAAAAATAAAAAAATAAAATGAATTAAATAAATAAATAATTCAAATTAAAGAAATAAAAATAATAATAATAATTAAAGAATGAATATTAAAATGCATTTTAAATTGATAAAAAATTAAATTATGATAAATAGAAAACAATTAAGAAATTTAAAAAA
>CAIGRB010054414.1:20012-33752 GCA_903798255.1 Fraxinus quadrangulata | reverse complement strand
CCTTAAGTTAAGCATTTATTCATTATTATTACATTTAGTTAATCACAAATCACAATATTTTGTTACAACCACGAATTTCAACATATCCATTACACCATAAGTGATCTCTACTCCCTGTGGGACGATAACTCATTCTCATCACATTTATTACTTGCACAACGAACCCGTACACTTGCGGGATTCACTCGAACATTAACTGTACATGAAACTGTGAATATTTGTCTTGAGTAATATTCGCTTAGAAAGCAAAGTTTTGCCTTCTGATATTGAAAAATGGAGTTAACTTTTAGCATAGTTATTGAACACAAGATTTTAATGATATGAATGTAGCTCTCTCGAAAATCTTTCGCTTTTAGGTTTAGTTCAACATAGCCAGCATGCAAATGTCCCGGTTTCAAGTCTCGCCATCACCCATTTAATGAAATTATTTGTGTCAGGCTTTGATGGTAGGAAATAAACGTTACCTACACGTGAGGGGGCGTGTTGAAACCAAGATTTAAATGATATACAATGGCACGTTCAGGTTACCCAGTGTGCAAAATATTAAACATAATGGCTTGTCAACTGTTGTTAAAGCAAATTCCCACAGAATTGTTGAATACATACTAATAAACTTGTCAAGAGTTCTTCTGAAAATATATCTGTAAAGCCAAAATCGCAATGGAAGCACAAGAACACAATCTCAGAGAAGACATCGCACGAACAAGAAACGAATCTTTATTTCATTTAGGGCTCAGATACATTCATTGTACCCTTTTGTACAAAGACACAACCTCAAACACACCAAACCCCTAATCTAATCCCACAATGGCTACTCAATGGCACGAAGAAACCCATGGCCAAAACCAACAGAAAAACACTCTCTCTCGAAGAACCACAAAGGCATCAACCACACAAATTGAAGATTAAAACCAGAGGTTTAATCCATACACAAAGTATCACAAAGAAACGAGTAGAGAGAACATGAGAACATCAAATCCAGAAAAGCCTAGAAGCTTCCCAGACACGAATGGAGTGAACAAGTGAAAAAATCATCCCCCTAATGACGCTTCAGCTGGGATATATAATACCAAGCATCAGCTTAGATCAACCAAGGAATCAACGGTCCAGAGCAGCTCAAGTGGGAAATAGATTGGGCCGGGTTTTGGGCCAGTCTCTTTGCGTTATCGGGCAATGGTTGAATTAATATTTCCAGCAATATGGGCCAAACCCATGTTTTCATCGTAGCCCAAAGGTTGAATATGCAAATGTCACAAATGGCATCACAATCCAACAATATCTTGTCCAGAAACCTGTTAGCGCCTTATTCTGGTTCCAGTACTCTGAGATGACAAACTTGAAGATTCTTGATTGTGTTCTAAACTGATTCGACCAAATGAATGAAATTTGAAGTCTTGACAAGGTTTCACGCTTTAAGTGAAATTAGGTGATTAAGACTTGTTAGTTAAGTGTAGCCAATTGAGCTCGTTAAAATTATAAATGGATTTTATAACTTCTCTGCAGGAAAAAAAAAATGATTGGATTGCTGAACCTTCTTTCTGTCGATATAGTTCAGCTCCTTGCTCTGTTTTCCCTCCTCTTTTTTTGTTTTTTATGATTTTTTGTCGCCTTTGATCTATGAAATATTTAAGTAAAAATTCCTACGTAGCCAAAGTGCGTATACAAGTCACTAAAGTTATCTTGTCGTATATTATGATTTTGACTTGATCTTAAGTGGAATGGTGCAGTAGTATAAATGATAAGTCTGATTCGATATAAAGAACAATTAGGAATGTGACGAGTGGAGAGTTGCCACATGTTAACAGTGAGCTCTCACAGCTCACTATGACTGGGAACTCCAACAGATGGTTGTGACGACTGCTTTCCTCCACGTGAGCTAGATGAAGTGTATGCCTACAGCAAGGCTACATTGAAGAGAGAAAATGTCACATGGTGTATCCATGGAAGAAATCATTGTATGAATTGAAACAATCAGCCAAAGAGTGGACTGAGGAACAGTAGGAATAAATAAGGTTTGATTCATAAGAAGTAGGTATAACAGTGGTTTGTACTATAATGAGGCGAAAGGGCAGAGGCAATCCTCTTATTGATCTATGTCGATGATATGCTTTTAGCAGGTAGATTTATTGTTTTTTAATTCATATAGTTTGCTCTCTTTTGATTACTATTGGGGATATGGATTTTCTCTTCTGGGATAAGAATAAAAAACAAGCAAGCTACACGAGATTAAGCCTAAAAGGATGTAGAGGTCAAGTATAAATTGATATGTACTTGGAAATGATTGGATCATAGAAAAGGTATGCTCAGTTCTAATAGAGTCTGAACAACGTGAAGACGTAACGTTTCTTCTTAATTTTTTCTGTGGTATTGACTTGTCTATGATACAAGTAGGGGTGTTAACCGGGCTGAGTCGATCTGCTCGATTCAGACCACCAAGCTTGCCAACTATCCTCACTTAACACCCCTAGGCACAGGGGATGCATTATTCTTTGGTGGGATTATTCGTAATTGTGTATCGGTACAAATGCAGAGCTAATGCATATGGAAGGCATTGGAGAGCTAAATAATTGCGAGAATGTAGACTTCGCTCCCTGTTTGGCCCCTCATTAAATTATAATTCATTTTTCTCTCTCTTCTTATCAATCATATATTCTATTCTTCCACAAAATAATATTACACATAGATCTTAAAAAAATCTTTCTTTTTCAACCACATATTCTTCAAAAAATTATTCTTCTTATTAAAATGTGAAATAATGGAGCCCAAACAGAAGTACTTTTTTTTTATTCTCTTGAGATAAGATTGATTTTTTACGTGATTTAAATGAAAAAAAAATTATCTAGTTTTTGTGTTATTCTGTCTCTCTTGTTGAATAGATGCAGATCCTTTTGCTGCATTACAGAATCGCATGATTGAGATAGTCGTTTCACTTTGACTGAAAAAATCACAAAATTCCATCACAACTGGAAATTCCATGGCCATATTTATGATTCTTGATTGATGCATGAGTGCCCACATTGTATTAAATACTCAAAAGCTGACAAATCAGCCTCTGAGAACCATGTGATTTGGTAGAAATTATAATATGTGTTAAGTTAGTAGATGCCTCGAATCAACTATTTTATCCTTTTACTGAGTGTGAACGCTTCGAATTGTTGATTAATCGTCGAAAATGGCTTAGAACCAATAGTTTATTATCTAATGGATCTTTTACCCAACTGTCCCTTTTCTTTTTAGGACCAAATAATACTTTTAACTAAGTCGAGAGGCTGACGTATTAGATAGAAAAAGACAATACAAGAGGGAGCGAGACTGCCCGGCCTTACCTATACATTTACAAGAGGTGAAGAAATAGAGAAGTTTCAAAAACAGTGTGACGACTTGTTTCGTCCGTGAAAATTAAATTTAAATAAATAAACTTTTTTAGAATCTGGTGGGTAAATAATTATATAATTCTTTTCCGGGTGTTTTTACAACTTTACAGGTTCTATGCTTTTGAAACGTCTTTTTGTGCAACAGGATTAGATTCAGCGGATGGAGAATCATCCACCTTTTTGAAAATTCGTAGACTTTGTTCACCATTTAATGGTTTTTTGACACTTGGTTTTATTTTTTTTCTATCAGAATGCCATAAAGGCAGATGCATCAATGTGGTGATGGTGGCCTTTCTTGGCTCTTATATTATGTTATGTACAAGGATACTTAGCAATAAGTTAGATTTGACACGAATATTGAAGTGAGTTGTAGTGGATGACCGAGATGCACTCACTCATGTGCAACTCAGTTAACCATTATGGTCAGGGGCGGAGCCCCATATGGTCGGCAAGTGGGCTCAGGCCCGTTCTTTTTTCTATTTTTTCGGAGAGCCCCATATTTGGAATGCAATGGTGGGATGGACCAAAGTTTGTTGAATTAGTATACTAAAGTTTGTTTGCACTTGTCGATTTGTTGAATTAGTATGCTAAAGATAAGTGTAATAGACACTTACAGTATAACTAATCAAAGTTTTATCTTCCTACATGCAATGTGATGCGTCTATGAATTGAAGGAGTTTTTATGTAACAATGAGATATTCAATTTTTTTTGTAAAATAAAAAGACAAGACATTCTAGTATAAAAATTCGTTATTTATTTATTTATTTTAGAAATCCAATTTTTTTAATGAGACAATTTTTGAAGATTTATAATAAAATTATTGTAGAACGATATCAAAGTATAAAAACTCCTAAAAAACAAATGTAACATATAAACTACGCAATTTTTAGTATTTTTGTAATATTTTTTTATTTTTATCATTACTAAAAAGTTCGACGTCTATTAAATTGTGCTCGTACTGAACGAATTTCTTTGCTCTGCCCTGATTATGATCGACAAATTGTACATGTAATGCTCGTAATACTTATTACTCTTGAAGATATAGGATATTCTTGTTATGTCAGATTGGCTTGAATTAGATTGAAAAAAAATAAGTAATAAGTTTTGTCTCGTACTTCTCTTTTTAGTCACGTCCAATCTTATTAAATCTTCAGGCTGTTGCAAAGTTATTGAGGAGGTTTGTCGCTTGATGTAAGACTCGTTTAGTATATCTTTGCTATTGCTTCTACTTATTGCAGAAGGCTTTATAAAAAAGTTATTTTAAATTAATTTTCTCTAAAAGTTCATCTAATGAGATAAAACATTTTCAGTAAATTATTCAAATATATTCAAAAGTATCTTTTTAGTTATTAGTCTAACAAGCAATTTTTTATTTTTCAAAATTTATGCCAAATGAGTCCATAATGGTAGAAATTTAGTGATATATGCACTAAAATTTCGTGTCAATTTTAACTTGCATTTTGTGTAGGACATTAGGATTGAAATTTTGGACATATCAATCGTGTCAAAAAATAAGAGGATAATTCACCGAATTCAGTATTAACATCGACAGCATGTTTGTACGTATTCTTTAACAACATCATATATGACAATGTACAATATATATTTATTTTTCCTTCTTGAATCACGTGCAGTCCTGTCCAAAACAGATATCAGATATGCAATACATGTGGTATGGAAGGATACTAATGTTTTCTTCTACTTCTTCTTGTTTAATTATGTGTTCACAGTCAATAATTAGAAGAAAAAAAAATGGTTTTTTTCTCTCCATGGATGTGTTAAGGGATAGAATCCCACATCGAATAAAGATATAAAAATAGACTAACTTATAAAGGATTTGGCTACTCCTCTTAATAAGGTTGATCTTTTAAGATGAAATTTCAAATCTTAACATGGTATCAGAGCCCATTAAGCTCTAACGAGCAATTCGATCCGATTAAGATTCCAAAAGTGAGAGCACAGATTTCAAGATTGGTTTGCTCAAATGAGTCACCATCTTGCGGGGCATGTTAAATAATAGAATTCCACATCGAATAAAGATCTAAAAATAGACCAACTTATAAAGGATTGAGCTACTCCTCTTAATAAGGTTGACCTTTTAAGATGGAATCTCAAATCTTAACAGGATGACCAAATCATGATTATTTAAGTTATTGATTATTGAAAGTAATTTAGAAATAATAAACAATTCTTCACATTAGAAGGCAGTAAATTGATTCATTGCTTAAAAATGTCCAACCAAATCAATTTTTTTGTTTTGTTTAAATTTTTAGTTAAAATAATCCAATCCAAACACATCCTCGCTTCAATTTATTATTTTTGAGCCAAGGAAAAAGGAGAAAAAAAAAATGGAGGTAATATTTCTCCCACAACACGTAAATCACGACTATCCAACTTTAACACCTAAACTTATATTTGGTACCCACATAAAATAATTTTATATTTCTATTTCTTAATATATTTAATTCTTCGTCTATCAATCATCCATAAAAAGAACTGCACTATAAATTAAAGTCAATAAAGTTTAATCTGATGACTAGAAAAGAAAGTGTTCCTACTCAGCTTAAAAGAAAAATTTAGTGTTGGATCAGATTACATGTCGGGCTAATACGCAAAACAAATAAAATTACACATGATTTTTTTTTTTACATAATTTTTTTTTCTACCTAAAAAAAATCAGTGGGGTGGGGACTGGACCTGGACCGGGACGGGGACCAGGCTACAGCCTGGCCAAGCTCCCCTCCATTCGTCCCTGGTGCTGGTCTGATAAATATTTTTTGAGAAACGATTTTTCGAAAAGTATTTTACTTGTGAATGTATGATTAAAAGTAGAAAAATATTTCTGAATAAACGTGAAAAATGATCTCCTTTTTTTTTTTAGCGTGAGAAATAATCAAAACCAAAGAACGGCTAAAATAATAATTAACAGTTATTTTCAATATATAAACTATCAAATATGTGTACTTAATTTTCCAGCTTAACAGTCCATGATATCAACCGATTGTTATTTTTAAATAAAAAAATAAAAATTTTGATTTAAAAAAAAGTATTCAAACTCTTCAGAAACAAAATAATAATAATAATTATATTTGTCTATAAAAACAAGTAAATTTTACTTTAGTAAATTTTCGAACACACTTACATTTGTTACTTTTTATAAGTAACTAATTTAACAATAAATAAGTAATTATTTATTTTTAAATTTAGGTGACAATTTTATTTTATTTTATTTTTATTATCCTTGAACTTACAAAGAACAAAAATATGATGGGGGCAGACAGAGTGCAGAAAATAAATACATTATCTTTGTGTTATCCCTTAACTAGAAATATATATTAATTTGTACGGACGCTATCTTATTCTGAATCTGAAAATTAATGGAGGCAAGTGGCAATGGACCATGCTTTATCCATCTCTACTCATAAGCCACATTAATTTTCACCCAAATTTTAATTTTAATTTTTTCTTTTAATTTTCGTAAAGTTCTTGTTCAAGTTAAAACTTTCGGATAATTCTGATCAATAGCGTGAATGTGAAATTATCGATTATTGAAAGTCAAATTTTCTATTGTGTTCGAAGGAGTGCTTAATTTTCCTATTGTTGCTTACAATTCGTGAAAAATGAAATTATTCGCATGTTCAATCCCCTCAGAGTGAAGCCTCTGAAAAATAAAAGGAACATAGGTGAGAAGATCACGGACATATAGAGTGGGGGTTGTTGCACCCGACTACAATCCGTTCGAGTCCCTGCAAGATAGTTTTCAATCAATTTTATTCTATGTCCAAAAAATTGAAATGCGTGTAAGAAAATGTAATCCAAGTCCTAGCCCACATAATCTGTCTGACACAAAGCATTTCAATTTCAAAAATTACTTCATTTTTCTCATTTTCGACTCGACGGCTTCATCAATTGAACTATAAAAGCAACTCCCTTTGGTTTAATTTGGTACGACGAATAAGGCATGGTATATTTTTCGCCGAATTCATTTGTTCATCATTATAAGCATCTCCTCCGCTTCAAGGGACGAATTAGGCCGTATTGTATTATTTGAAAATTAGGGAATGGCCATTCAAAGTACTAGTAGGCACTTATTTTCAAGAAATTATCTTTTTATTGTTATATTCGATCGTTTTTAATATGATACTCCGATTAATTTCTCCCCTACTAGATATTGAGTTCGAACCGCAAGAGTACATTCCTCACTTGAATTCTTAATTTCATATTTAAGAAAAAAAAAATTGCGATTCTTTATTGATATTTTTAATAATTGTTTATTGGAAAATTGTTAGCACTTTAACTTTTATTTATGATTAATTTTTGTTGATTATTGGGAACTGTTAATTGAAATAGTGTTGATTTTTAATCTTAATTTGAATTGTTTATTGAAATTGATTCATTGGTTATTGCTCAAACTTATTTGGGTAACTGCCTTTTGTTGACTAGTCGTTGTTTAAATTCTTCTTTTTGAAATTAACCGTGTTTTGTCGGCTTAATGTTAAATTATTGTTGCCTCGTCTGTCTATTATTGGTTCATTGTTGCTTTGTTATTATATATATATATATATATATANTCTTTGAAAAAACAGGTCAATATAGTGAAAGTACATTTCAAAATGGGTTGATCGAAAATCAAAATTCAATCAACAAGTGAACGAGAACTTGCTGAGAGGATAGATCTAGATTATACGACGGGCAAATACCACGTTTCAAAATTTCGACGGGAACGACCTAAATAAGTAAATTCTTTTAATAACTTTTTGTATATATAAATTTTATTACAATGACTTTCTTAAGTTTTAGCCCTTCTTAACAAAAATTATAGATCCGTTCCTGAAAAAGATCTACTTTCTTGAAGTGTCTAGCTCACCTATTTTTTCTCATGCTCGATGCACTTTAAACTAATATTCATCGTTACTTTGTTATGATATATTTTTTTGGTTAAAGAAAGGATTTTTTATATACGAAGGAGCTTTGTGCTCATCCTTTTATTTAAAGTAACTAAATGGAGCGTATTCAATTGAAAATTTTAAAAACTTCTAAACATTTTTTTTAAAGTGAGTGACTCTTATGGACTTTTAAGTGACTTATATGAATTTGTTAAGAATTAATAAAAGTTTTTCATGGACTTCTGTAGGCTTTGATTAAAGATTTTTAAAAACTTTTCATTTTGCAAATTCATTATATACCTACTACTTAATTAACATTTTCGATAATCATGATGCCCACAAAATTTTCTTGATAAAATCACTAGTCACGGCCCAAGCATTCAATTTTGGCGCAAATAAAATAATAAAAAACTTTAACATCAATTTCTAAGAACATGACCAAAATTTTATCATAAAATTAACATAATTTCTAATAACACAAATTGTTCTTAACCAAAAAAAAAAATAAAAGAATAGAACGATCACATGGAATTCTATCTTTTGAAACAAAGGCATTTTTCAGTTTAAAAGTAATTATATACATATAGAATAATCATAAATTGATTACAACAAATGAATTGAAGAAAAAAAATGAGAAAATCTTAGAATTGAAAGAAAACATACGTTCTTTTGTTTTTTTGACTCTGAAATCTTCACAAATCTCAGAGTATATGAGATATTTTCTTTAAGATTTGATATTTATATTTTTCATCAAAAAGTCTTCAGAAGCCCGGTAAATAGAGATCTCAAATGTCACTATCTATGTGAATACTTCATGACTTATAAAGACTTCTAAAAAAATTTATTTGAATACCTCGTGACATTTAGAAACTTTTTAAAAGTTTTTAGAATTCCCAATTGAATACACTTAAATTTTAGAGGGTTTAAAAACTTTCAATTGAATAAACCTAAACTTTTTAAATTTTTTAAAAGTCTTTAAAATTCCCAAAATAAATACACCCCCACCCCCCACCCCAACAACCTTTTTTGTTGGGTAGTCGTCTATTCTAAAAGTAATGTGGTGAGGACTTGACTTCTTTAGAGAGATCAACATATCGACATCTCAACTTAATTATTTTCATTTTACTTATCAATAATCCAAATTACAATAAAAAACTATTTATTAAAGTACTTAATATAATACTAGCTTGATGATATTTCCCCTAAAACTATTACAATTTTAATACAAAGTATGTGAAATTGAACGAGTTTATTTTTCATTTATTAACGATTAATAAATATATACATGTAGCCAAAAAAAAAAAATTGCAATATTTTCTAAAAATATAACTATGAATGACCAAATTTGCTCTGATTAAATTTTGAAGAGATGATAAAGAATGGACCATTCATAATCATGTACTAACTCTTGAAGATTAATTATTTAATTACATAATCCACTTTATCTAAGACAAGATTGTCTGTTTATCATAAATCATTATTTCATGAGATGCTTTTCTTCAATCCACTTGTATTAATTAACTTGACTACTATAGTATCGTGGTACCCATTTGTAATTTTCTATGAATCACCTAAAATTAAAGAGGATTTGACATAATTTGAAACACGCTTACACGAGGCAATTGTCTAAGTGTTCCGATTATACACTAACCGCGTGATACGATGGGAACTCAAAGATTTAACCGTATTCAAGCTAGATGACCTAGACTTCAAAATTTGGATACACAATCACCCAACATCTTGACAAATAAGTCGTTTCCCTAAACCCCAACCATTTGAGCCTATTTAATTTAGCTAAAAATCGAACTTTCAATAGGTTTATAAAAAAATGATGAAATATGTAACTGAAAAGTTGAAAATAAATTTTAGAAAATGGGGCCAAATTGGGACTTATGCAAAATCCCTCAAATTACACGAAATTTATCTTTAAATAGTTTAAACATAAGAATTTTCAAAAAATATTTTTTCTTAGTAATAATTAAAAATATTTATTTCCCTAAAGTTAATTTACCGACAAAAATTTTGTCGTAAAGCAGACATTACTTACCGAGAAAATTCGGATAAACCACTGTTTAATAGCAACTTTTCCACCTTAAAACATTCTTATTCACACTAGTTGGTTCGTTCTTCATTCCCTACCCGTCTTCACATTTTTTTTTTATTTTTTTTTCATTTTTTCCCTTACCCCACGCTTTCAACTTGTTTGGTAGGAGAGAAAACCATAGTTTTCAAACGTTCAAGTCATTGTTAATCACTAATCAATCAGTCGATTCTTGTCCAAGTCCAATTCATCTCGTTCTCATTTGGACTCCTTGACAAGCAAAATTTGACGAGTTTTGACTCTGTTTTAGTCTTTAAATAAACTATACTAAAAAAGATAATTTTCATCACTATAGAATCTTCATTCTTATCAAATGAATACAATTCTAAGAGTACACATCCGAATCAAGATTTTTATAAAAACTAATCGAAATAAAACTTTATTAGATGAGACCTCAGTACATATAATTATCTGTAAACTCAATTTATATACCGATCACATACTCCTTCAGTAATTTATATGTTTCTATAGTAATAAAATGACTTAAAACACCATAATATTCTTGAGAAAAATTCTCAATCTTCCCTTTTTCGCTTTATACTTGTTGCATCTCCGGAGTTATTTTTCCATAACCGGTTCATATAATTGTGAAGATAGTTCGATTTGACATTTTGAGTTATTTTTGAATTAAATTAATTTAATATGTTCGGTAAAAATTCTGAACCAAATCATACCATTTCATTTTCAATCGAAAATATTTTTGCAGTAGAAGGACCTCTAGACGATTTCCATCCAAAAATCCGTTAATTGATCAAAAGTCGGTTTTTTTGAAAATAATTTGACAATTTTTAAAAAGGACAAAATGGTCTTTTAAACTCTAATTAATTAAAATAAGGAAAATTTGCATTTGATGTCCCAAACCTTTCAAAAATGTACAACGTGATCCAAAATATTTAATAAATGTGTGCTAGAATGACCTCTAAAGATTCAATAAAAAATCTATCAATTGATCAAAACTATTCGAACTTCCTCTATCCACCCAACCTTAACCCTTCCAACCCCACCCATGGAACTAACCTCTTCTACCTTGATCGATGAGCCTCACCACAGTCACCCCCTAATGAACCATTGCCACTTCCTCATTTCTCCACCGCTGCTTACTCCATTTTCCATCCGTGTCATATCCGTTTTCTCCAAGAACCTTTAAAGAAAGAACCGGAAATAAATAAATGAAGATAGATAAATTATCTTCAAAACCAACAATATCGATGGTAGCGGAAGCGCCCCACTTACCAATGGATGGGGTTGGGTGGGTTAGGGTTTAGGCTTATGGTTTGGATAAATCAGGAAAGATGAATGTTTTTAATTTTATTTATTATTTTCGCTTCTTATTTTTTGGTTGATTGAATTTTTTTTGATGAAAATCGTTGGAGGTCCTTCCTCTGTACATATTTAAAGGTTTGGAAACATTTTGTATATATTTTAATAGTTTCGGACCTTCAAGGTAAATTTCCTGTGTTATAAATAATTTAAGGTTAGAAGACCATTTCCCCCTTTTAAAATTTATAAATTTATGGTCAAACACTTGACTTTTGGTCAACTGGCGAATTTTTGAATGGAAACGTCCGAATGTCTTTCCACCCCACTTTTTTTTTTTTTTGAAAGGTATATGACGTATGTGCTATGATTTAAAGGTTTAGGACCTAACTAAACCGTTTTGAAAGGTTTGAGACCTCCACTACATAGTTTTCTAATTAATATATCTTGGATAAGCAATATCGAAAAAAAAAAAAAACTGTATGATTAATTTGATTTCGTTTTAAGTGATTTGCAACCATGAAAACCTAAATCGAACCATTTTCAAATGATTTGGTTCAATTTTGAATTGAAATGTTGACGAGTCCATGTTGACCCAAATCAATTTGAAACCGCATCTTTGATTTGATTTTGGTGATTTTTAGTTCACCAATGTTATGTGATATTGAAACCAAGCAAGCGCTTAGCGCGAAATCCAATTGTCCATCTTATTTTCCTATTATATGGTTTGGTTTCAGAGCTCGATTTTGACTGGGGACGTCGGTTGACAATTTTGTGTTCATCAATGTTACTAGATACTGAGTAGTAAATATTGAACCCGCCCTTAGCATTAATTTCAACTGTTAATTTCTTATTGTATGGTTTCAAAGTAGAGCTATGATTTTGGTGGACAAGTTGATGATTTTTTTTTTTGTTTTGTTTACTACTATGAATAATGCTATTTGTAGTTGTCTTACGTGACATCCTATATGACGTTTGTTATTTGAGTCATTAATTTCATATAATTTTGTTACCTTAAATAACAAGTTAATGTCTCAATAATGAACTGATACATAAAATGAATATTGCAGTCACCGACAGTGAATAACATTACTCTCAATACTACTGTTTGAGACTTAATAAATAGCACACACTTGGCATTAAATTCAATTTCCACCCCTCTTAATACTAAATATTGAACAAGCTCTTAACATTAGATTCAAATTTCCATCTTTAATTTCTCATTCCCTTTTTGGTTTCAAAGCAACTATTTTGTTTGGGTTGGCGGTTTTTTATTCACTATTATCGTATGCCGAACACATCATTGACATTAAATTCAATTTTCCATCGTTCTTAATTTCTAATTTTGAAGTTGGTTCCAGAACCACGATCAAGTTGGCAGTTTTATATTCATCATTATTGTTTGATACTGTTTGAGCCCCATTATTTTCTTCAAAAAAAAAAAAAATGCATTTTCTAATATTTTTTTTATGGAGAATATGTGGTTAAAAAATAAGGAAAATGTTTATGTTTGCATGTAATATTATTTTATTAACAAACGGATGGTTGAAATGTGATCAAATCACCGTTCAAAAATACATTTTGATGAAAAAATGGGGCTCAAACAAGGGCCAGATATCGAACACGTCATTGACATTAAATCCAATTTTCATCATTCAATGATGGATACCAAACATGCCCTTAATATTAAATTAAAGTTTTCATCCTAATTTCTTATTCCGTAGTTGGTTTCAAAATTACGACTTTGTTTAGGGTGGGTTGGTTGACGAATTCACTATTATTGTTCGATGCTGAATACCGAACATGCTCTTGACATCAAATTCTATTTTCCATCCTTTTTAACACTAAATACCGAACGTCATTGGCATTAAATTCAAATTTCCATCTTAATTTCTTATTCCATGGTTTCAAAATTGCCGTTTTGCTTCGAGTTGGTTGGTTGAAGGTTTCACTACCATTGTCTAATACTAAATACCTATCACACTATTGACATTAAATTCAATTTTCCATCCTTCATAATACTGAATACCACACACGTCCGTGGCATTAAATTCAATTTTCCATATATATATATATATATATATATATATATATATATATTTTTTTTTTTTTTTTTTTTTT